>ML373495.1:17484-58782 GCA_005239525.1 Nicotiana knightiana | reverse complement strand
TGCTAGAGCTCAATATTTGAATCACAATTAACCAACCAGATTCGAACTATGTAGACTAAATCTAATTAGCTATACATTCATACGCATTGCAACATAGAGTGAGCTCGTCTTTTATTCTAAATGAGAAATCCAAACAATAATATGTCAAAAGGAGGTCTCAGATTTGAAGACATATATGTTGTTACGACCTACAGATGCCTTTCCATTAAAACCACAAATATTACACTAAGCATAGAAGCCAAGAAGAGTACCTGGAGCGTAAGTCTATAGCCCCCAAAAACCAGATAATGCAATGAAATTGGATGATTAGAGCCTAACAACAGTAGAATAGTAGCGAACAACAATTCCATCAACAACGCTCAAACAGGCCCAGAATTCTAAACCCATTTTCAGTTAATTCGAGCTATGTTTCCTTTGAAAATATGATAAAACGAAATCTTCAATGGTCTTAAAAAACTGATTCAAGATCATTTTCATTTAGGTACTCTAGAAACTGAAGTGTTCTCTTCGATCTCCATCTATCAACCGACAATTTTTATAAACATGGTATGTTTTCGTCACTGTGACAGCAGCAGTGGAGGACGGAAACCATGGAGGTTCGATGGCTGGCCGGATTCTGGCCTGGGCTCGCCAGAGCAGAAGCAAAATGAGATATGGAGAGCGAATGAAGAGGAAGAGGTCCTGGGGGTGGTCAGCGCTGGTGTTGGGTTAGTGAAGAAGAAGGTTGTTTGGAGAAGATGATGGAAGGGGAGTGGGGATCCACGGCGCTCTAGGGATTTTGGGGGTCTTTTTTTTTTTTTTTATTTAATTAAGATGGGATGGTGAGGAAGAAGATGGAAAAACGGCGCTTCAGGGGTATTAGGTCTTAGGTCTCATTTTTAGGTCGAAAATTGGGTCTATTTAATTAGGTTAGGGGTTGTTTGGTAATGAATGGGTATTTGTGTAGTGGGCTAGGATGGCATGGGCTTGGGTAATTTGGGAGGAATTTGAGTTTGTGGGATAATTGGGCTTGCAACAATGGCCAATCCGATTTAGCTTAGCAACCCATTTTTCTTTTCTTTCTTTTGCAAAATTAACCACTTTAGACTCAAACTTAATTTAAATCTATTTTTTTGGCTAGCCTATTTATTTATTTTATCTAATGATGGACTAATGCAATTAATCAATTAATTAATCCAAGAAAGTGAATTTAAAAGACGCATTTAAACGTAATTAAATCCAAAAAATGCAAGTTAACCCTAAGATGGCATGAAATGAAAACGTGACAACTTTTTATGATTTTTCTATGATTTTAAAATATTAAACATGCATGAAATGCAACTAAATAAATAAAAACTCCTAAAATTCGTAAAAATTACTTTTTGATTATCTTTAGGAGTAATTTCCATGCGGGGCAAAAATTGGGTGTTCACACATGGGACCAGTTTCTACCCCTCGCGGAGTTTGCATATAATAATAGCTATCAGTCCTGTATCCAGATGGCTCCGTATGAGGCTTTATATGGTAGGAGGTGTAGATTTACGGTTGGTTGGTTTGAACCGGGCGAGGCTAAACTATTGGGCACAGACTTGGTTCAGGATGTGTTGGATAAGGTGAAGTTGATTCAGGAGCAGTTTTGCACGGCGCAGTCTAGGCAGAAGAGTTATGCGGATCGGAAGGTCCGCGATGTGTCTTTCATGGATAGAGAGAAGGTACTGCTGAAGGTGTCACCCATGAAGGGTGTTATGAGGTTCGGGAAGAGGGGAAAGTTGAGTCCCCGGTTCATTGGGCCTTTTGAGGTGCTTCACAGGATTGGAGAGGTGGCTTATAGACTTGCCTTGCCGCCCAGCTTATCGAGTGTTCATCCGGTGTTCCATGTTTCGATGCTCCAGAAGTATATTGGTGACCTGTATCATGTTTTGGACCTCAACACAGTTCAACTTGAGGGTGATATGTCATATGAGGTAGAGCCAGTGGCTATTTTGGGTCGTCACGTCAGAAAGTTGAGATCTAAGGATATAGATTCAGTGAAGGTGCAGTAGAGAGGGCATCCAGTAGAGGAGGCCACTTGGGAGACCTAGCGGTAGAAGCGGAGCATATATCCTCACTTGTTTGAGACCCCAGGTATGTTTCTAGACCCGTTCGAGGACGAACGTTTGTTTAAGAGAGGGAGAATGTAACGACCCGGCCGGTCGTTCCGTGGAATTTGCCCTGTTATTCCTGTTTTTGCCTTGCCATGCTTTGTTTATTTTGTTTATGATGTGTTGGGGTCGGTTGGTTCGGGTTCGGAGTGGTCGTGGTGAGAAGTGAGACACTTAGTCTCTTAAACTGGCTTAATAATGGAAAAAGTCTACTGGGAGTTGACTTACTGGAAAATGACCTCGGAATATAGATTTCATGGCTCGAATAGCTTCTTTAGGTGATTTGGAGCTTAGGAGTGTGTTCGGAATGTGGTTTTGATGTCCGGTGTAGAATTAGGCTTGAATTGGCGAAATTGAGTTTTTGGCGACTTCCGGTCGGTAGTGAAAAATAGGCAGTCGGGGTCGGAATGGAATTTTGGGAAGTGGGAGCAGGTTCGTAGTGTCATTTTGGATATGCGTGCAAATTTTCAGGTCAATCGGAAGTATTTTGGATGGTTTCGGCATCTTTGGTGAAATTTGGAAACTTCAAAGTTCATAGGCTTGAATCCGATGTGAATTTAGTCTTTTTGCATTGTTTTTGTTATTTTGAAGGCTCGACTAAGTTTGAATAAGGATATGGGACGTGTTGGTATGTTTGGTTGAGGTCCCGAGGGCCTCAGGTGAATTTCGGGTGGTTAACGGATCGATTTAAGGTTTTTAAACTTGGCTGTTTTGCTGATATTTTTGCTGCAGAAGTTTACTCTATTCGTTCGCGGAGAGGGGTTCGCGTTCCCATAGAGTGTTTTGTGGAAGGGGGCCAGTTGTTCTATGCGTTCGCGGACGAAAGGGTGCGAACGCGAAATGGTGAGCAGAGTGGTTATCGCGAATGCGGGGGAGTGGGCGCGTTCGCATAGGGTGTGAGTCGTTTGAGGACCCCAGACCCATTGGCCTATGCGTTCGCGATTGGGTCCATGCGTTTGCGTAGGTATGGGGGAGGCTGTGCATCATGTTCGCTTGCTGGAAGCCGCGTTCGTGTAGAGTTAAAATAGGGGGTTGTTGGAATGTGCTATGTGAACGCGTGCTTAGGACCGCGTTCGCGAAGAGTAAAAGCTGGGCAGACACTTTTTAAGTTCAAAACGAGGGTTTAGTCTATTTTTTCACAAACCCATTGGAGAGCTCAGGAGAAGGTGGAAATTGAAGAGATTTTCAGTAGAGTTCTTGAGGTAAGTGTTCTTCAATCATATTTGGGTTAATTCCATGATTTAGCCTTGATTTTTATCATTCAATTTGAGCAATTAAAGTGGAAATTGGGGGAAAATGGGAGGAAAGTTTGAGAATTTCTTTTGATGATTTGAGTGGGCAATTGAGGTCGGATTTTGGTGAATTTGATATGGGTAGACTCGTGAGAGAATAAGGATTCTAGTTTTGTGATTTGTATAGAATTTCGAGACGTGGGCCCCAGGGTCGGGTTGGGCCAATTTCGGGATTTGTGCCTAATTGTGATAAATTTCGAATGTGTTTCATCTCCCTAGCATATTTTGATATTATTAATCTGGTTTTGATAGACTCAGAGAATTTGGGAGTCGATTCGAGGATCAAGAGTATCGCGAAGTAGCTTTTTGGACCGGTTTGAGCTAAGTAATGATTGTAAATCTTGTCCTGAGGGTATGAAACCCCGAACTTAGCATTTTCTCACTGTTTTGGAGTGACGCACACACTGGATGACGAGTGTGTGACGTGCACTGATGGGGGATTTGAGCTTGGTTCTTCCTGTGGCAACTATTGAGTTGCGTAATTTCTCTTAAATCACATGATAAATTGTATTTTTACACTTTTGATATATTTGGGATGTAAGCCATGTTTGGGGCCTATATCGACCTGTTTAAACCCCTTGGGGGCTATTTTCTGATATTCCTCACTTTAGTGATTCTGATTTACACTCAGTCATATTATGTTTAACTGATTTTGAAACTCAGTCTTATTTACACTATTTTGTGATATAAATACTATTTTGGGTCGAGAACCCGGGGAAGATGAAGATAAAATTTGTGTTGCACAGAGCTGACTTTGATAGCTTATATCTCGAAATCTATAAGGAATTGGGATATAACCAAAAGATTAAAGTTGTAAATCTTGGAGTCTAGTTTTTAGAACATTAAACCAATTGTCATTTGGATTTTTGTGAAAAGGGTTATTACCATTGTACTAGAGGCTGTCTAAGAAGAGTTTGGAATTTCTTTTCGAGATTTTTTGTTCTTCCCGAATGCGAGGGTAGGCCCGCGAATGCGAAGAAGACTTGCCTGGTAGTGTACAAGTTTGCAAGAAATGGGTTAGGCTCATTTCATCTCATTTCCTCCATGGGAGACGACCTAGGGGCGATTTTGGAGCTCCATCTTCGTCATCTATGTCAAGGTAAGTGATTCCCACCTATTTCAAGTTAAATACTTGGATTATATATATTTTTTAACATGGAAATTCATGGAAAATTAGTGAAAGCCTGGGGTTTTGGTAGAAAACCTAAAAATTAGTATTTTTTGATTTTGACCACGAAATAGGACATGGGATTTGGAATAAATTATATATTTGAGTTCGTAAGGTTATGGGTAATGTTTATCTTCGAAAATTTTTGAAATCCGGGCACGCGGGCCCGAGGGTGATTTTTCTTGTCTTTTTGATCAAGGTTAGGAATTGTTATAAATTGGATTCTAATGGATATTTGAGCATATATTAATGGATTTGCGTAATTATTGGCTAGTTTTTGGGCGTTTTGCATCAATTTGAGTCATCGGAAGGGCTTGGAAGCCGGTTATGGAACTTCGGAGCGAGGTAAGTCTCCTTTCTAACCTTGAAAGGGGGAATTGTCCTCATAGGTGAAATAATCAATCATGTGCTACTATTTGTGGGGGCTACGTACACACGAGGTGACGGGAGTCCGTGCGTAGCTACTATTATGCTTATGTCCGGGTAGTTTAGGACCCAAAAGCATGTTTTATTTGTCGTACTTGTAACTTTACTGATAAATTTAAAAATATTTAAACCTTATCGAACTTGGCAAATAAATTTCTTGAAAAGATTTAAATACTATCTTCGTGGCCATTAAAAGAGAATTTATCACTTCCTTGGGTAACTGTTTTCCTTATAAAGTCTGGATTTACTGTTTGAATGTGTGTATCTATGAGTACCTGCGTCGCATGTATAATTCGCGAGCGGGGTAACTCTATTATTTATATGAGTACCTGCATCGCATGTATAATTCGCAAGCGGGGTAACTCTATTATTTATATTTGACCGCGTCGCATGTACAATTTGCGAGTGGGGTAATAGATGCATCTATTGTTCGAGTCGTTCGACCCTTCGGCAGTCCACATTTTATTATTATTGGTTCGAGCCGTTCGACCCTCGACATTTCCTACGCATGATATTTCTTTGATTTGAACTGTTAAATTGCCTTAAGATATAAGCTACTAATTGAAATGATGGAAACTGGGATTTATAATTTATGAAAGAAATTGTCCTTTCCTGTTGTTATTTGTTATTGATAATAACATCCATGTTTGACACCACACTTGATTATATTAATTTGACCTCTAGTAAGAGTCAAAGTCGACCTCTCGTCACTACCTCTTCGAGGTTATGCGGGATACTTACTGGGTACACATTGTTTTTTGTACTCATACTACACTTGTTGTGCATTTTATTGCACAGGAACATGTATGTCCAGCGGCCTAGCTCGGCGCAACGGCATGGTTGATATGGAGACTTAGGTGAGTTGCACCTCCCGAGACGACCGCAGCCAGCAGAGTCTCCTTCAAAGTATTGTGTTGTAATTTCCCTACTGTCCATTTGTATTCCGGACGGTTATTGTATTTCATTTGCTTCCTAGAATTTGCTCATGCACTTGTGACACCGGGTCCTGGGATGACTAGGGGATTTATTCATTATTTAAATTTGTTAAATACATTATTTTTTACTTAATGGAAGTTCGTTAATTATCATTTAATGTAGTGAAAAGGAATGAGTTCAAGGGTAATAAATAAAGATTTAGTTAACTCCTTTGTGTTGGATTGCCCGACAGTAGAGTCCGGCGCCATCACGAACTTTATTGGATTTGGGTCGTGACAACATGGTATCAGAGCACTAGGTTCCCTTAGGTCTCACGAGTCATGAGCATGTCTAGTAGAGTCTTGCGGATCGGTACGGAGACGTCTGTATTTATCTTCGAGAGGCTACAGGGCTGTTAGGAGTACTTACCTTCTTGATTCCTCATAGTGCGGTTTGATTCCTTTGAGGCTTATGCCTATGTTTCTTTCCTACTCTATCTTACGTGACACGAAGCGCTTGCTATAAATTATGAATTTGAGGAATCGTAATGGTACTACAAATATGGTGTGTGATGTTCCTCCATGAACAGATGGTTGGGGCTATTGTCGTTGCTTTGCGGAAGGATATTATGTGGTTTCAGATCGGTAGTTGCACTTCTGAGAGCTTTGAAGCTATGTGCAGATTGCTATGATGCTCATGATTGGTGATTGCACAGTATTGATGAGATGGTAGGATGCTTGTCCATATGTCATGGTAGTGAATGACTTGAAAGAAGGTCGGCTCAGGGCGTGATTCCGAGATCCAATATTTTTATTTTCAGCGGAGGAAAGACAATTCGACAATAAATGTTCAGGTTTGAATTGGTAGAGTAATGAGACTTGGTGTTTTCAAGTGTGGTGGAATTGTCATCTGCGACGTGGCATCATCGTCCTCGATTGAATGTGTTAAGTTCGCCGGTGCTATGACCTTTTGCAATTCGCCTTGGGGCAGGATATGATGAGATAGTATTGAAGGAGCGGCTGTCAGAGATCGAGGTGTGTGGTGGTTCAGGATTGAATAGGTATTTCTAATGTTGATGGCTCAAGAAAGGGTACCTTCGGAAAGGGTTGAGGTTGGTAGTGATCTATTGGTTCAAGTGCTGCAGAAATGGGTATTGGTTTGAGGCTGCAACTGGGAAAAAAAATGAGGAAGGACATGTGAGAAGTGTCATGCAATGGTTAAATTTCTAGAAGGCCAGGTGTAAGAAGAAAAAAATTAGTAATTGCTTAAAGGAGTGAGTTGGACAAAAGTGGGGGAGTGGCAGCGTAGCACATGAGTTATGTGGTAAGATAGCTGCACATCTTGAGGAGAAGGTTAGAGCAATTTGAGAATTTTAGTGGATGGAGATTGGGTCCATGAGCTTAATTTGAAATATTGGCTATTATACGGTAGGAGATTGGATGCAACGAAAAGGGGGTTGTTCGACATGAAGAAGGATGCAATATAGCGGTGAATTGGAAGATATTGTCGCGCATTTAGTTGATGTCCATAGGGAGTGAACGGACTGGTGCAGTTGGCGAATGAGAACGGGCTTAGGATGGGGTATGATGTCGTAGTGAGTGTTCCCCGTGCAGCGACGTTGGAGGGTGTCGGCATGTAATTTCCACAGGTGGGTTATCTCCTGTGAGCAGGTTAGCGGTCGTATGGTTGGAAATTTTTCTGCGAGGAATTCTATTGACTATTCGGTAAGAGGCCGAATATAGGAATGATTATAGAGATTCACAAGTTTCATGAAATGCTAACAGAAGAATTTAAAGGAATTTGACGGGTTGGTTGTGCAAGATCATGTCAGCAATGAAGAAATAATTTTGGTGGCTTCCAGAGTTGTGCAAAGAGTAGCTTCAGGCTAAGTGGGAGAGTCCCACCGCCTACGATTGGGTTGCAGGATTATCTTCTCATGGGGTTTCCGGTTATCGGCGTATTAGCAAGCTATTACAACTAGGGGAAAGGAATAAAATGGTAATTTGAGCAAATGATTTGAGAGATGTGTGTTATAACTGGCCTTATTGGGGGAGGCCCAGGGTTTTGCTTCGTGTAGATCCGGGTTGCAAGGAAAGTGACTCAGTCGAGTGCTTCATTGAGAGGGAGTTCATGTGCTAGAAGGGTCTTGGAGTTGATTATACTCGGGACCAAGTCAGAGTGGGTGACTCTTAATAATGGTCCTAGAGAATTCAAAGGTTTAAATTGCGGTGCTTAAGGATTTCAAGACCGCGACATGGTTAAGAATTGAGCTATTGCAGCAGATCGTGATAGGAGGCTCGAATTGTTCTATGTTATCTTCGGCTGGCGATGTAGCATTGGAGGGTATGAGATGACCCGTGGGATTTCAGACATCATGGTCTCGTGGTATAAGGTCACTCAAGATGAGTGTATATTTGGGTTTACAATGTTTTGGATGAAGCCATTTCTATTTCTAGGTCAATTTAAGGATAAATTAGAAGGAGATCAATTGGTTAGCCATGGTTGGAGTGGAACATTTACGGTAGTGATCAATTCCTTCGGCGTGATTAAGTTATGCATATGATTTGTGACGGTGTGTGCGAGGATTGTCGGCCGCCGTAATAGATTTTATTTGGAAGCATTCAAGTATTATGGCATGTCAAGTGTAGGCGGATCCCGGAAGGATTATGGTGGTATAGACTATTCCTTGAGGATTTGCCTATTTTGTGATTATGAGAATTCACTCGTGTGTTGTCATGGTTCTCTTGAAGAGAGTTAAGTAAAAGGTTTCTATATGATGAAGTGTTCACCTTAATAGTGGTCCAGAAGGTATGATGGAATTCTTGTGCTATTTCATATTGGGATGTTAGGTGCAGTAAGCAGTATGGAACTGGAAGTAAGGATCAAGGTTGCGGTTCGGTGTTGACAGGGATGTCACGAGCTCGGATGGGCAGGAAAGGGAATTGAATGTTTAGAGTATGTTGGTGTTGTCTTCAGCGTCACCTGAGGTTGGTGTTTTGTGAAAGAGGCTTTGCATCCAGGTCATGGATTCTCGAATTTGCTTTACTACGTTAGTGTGGCCAGTGGTGGATGTGCAGACTTGTTACCTTGTGTGGAAGGTCGTGGGAGCGTGACCACGGGAAGATTGTATAAGTGTGATATGTAGTCACCTGATTGAATGAATATTTAAGCCAAGTATGAAGGATGTGGTAATATCACCTAGTTGAGTATTTATGCCCGGAGGGCGCTCGGTTCATTTAGTTGCGGACTGTTTAAGTTTGCTCTGGTTATTATGGTTGTTCTTGTGTGTTGTTATTAGAGATCCGTGAAAAGGTATATGGATGGATATAAATATGATTATAGGCTCCATATGATTCAGATGTGTTAATTTCAGTATAGCGCTTCTCATGGAGGGGTATTAGAACATTAGATGTTGTTCCATCTCCGTCCATTTCATGTAATATTATGTTGTGCCGCGTGAGTTGTGGAACGACTTGATAATTTGTTATGTGTTGAGATTCCGCGTAGTGATGATGTTGTCTGAGCATGATAGCTCTTGAGATTCAGATTATATATGTCGCACCTCAATTGTGCTTGAGTTTTGTAGCATATGGCTCTATCAGTCTCCCCATGATGGTATTATGCACTTAGCGTGCTTGTGACCGATATTCAGTATTTTGTAATAATGAGCAATTTAGCTCGGTGCGTATCTGCTTATGTGAATTTCATGTGTGGATCAGGTGGCACGACGCCACGGGTATATTACTTGGATCGGGTTGCACGCCGTAATAGTGTGATGTCGAGTATGATTCTCTATATTCTATTATGTATGTGTTTTGTTTCCTGTTTTCTGAGGAAAGTTCATAATAGTTGCGTGATTTGAGTAGTCCCTTCCTGATTCCTTTCTTTATGTATCGCGTTCAAGTTGTGGCCTATTGGCGCATTGTGGCATTATGTGAGACTGTTAGCCATGTCTGGGGTGACTTATTTCCTGAGCGGTTCAGACTGGGTGAGATGAGATTTTTGGATCAGAGATTAGTGCGGTAAGGTTTTGTGAAGTATACATTAAAGAACAAATACCATTATTCGGTTCATAATGAGGTGATGATTCTAGTCAAAAGGAGAGATTCAGTGATTTGTTAACTCTGCAGTTGGTTATGAATTTCTACACATCTCCTCCGTTGTGGTGGTATCGTAAGAGTTATGCATGACCTATATGTATTTAATGAGGTACATTGGGAGCATCAGATTCGTGGAATTTTGGTTATTAAGATCAAGGAATGTCATTATGGTTAGATGAGGAATTATGTGATGTATGGTGCTAATTAGCATGCCATCATGTTACGGTACTTCGTGTAGTGGTTAATTCGGTGTTCATATGTTGGAAACAGGTATGGCAGAGAATTTCGGGTGTTGGAACTGGATTCCGAGTTTATGGTATGGATAATAGAGGATATCTTCAGATTCGATCGAGCTAATGTGCTCAATTGAGTGGTGGTAGCACAGGTAGGTGCACGAAGTATGAAACAGTGATTTCAGACAAACTCCGGAGCAGTTCTTGACACGTTCGAGGAAGAACGTATATTTAAGTGGGAGATAATGTAACGACCTAACCGGTCGTTTTGAACTCTAGCTCGTCGTTCAGCAGTTTGAGGCCGCCAACAGCTTCGTTTAAGGTATTATGAATCGTAGGCGTGGTCGAAATTGAATTTCGGGAAGTTCGGAGTCAATTTGGAAAGAAAATTATCATTTCAGAAGCCTTAAGTTTGAAGAATTGACTAAGATTGGATTTTTGAGTAAACGACCTCAGAATCAAGATTTGAAGGTTCTAGCAGGTTTGTATGATGATTTCGGACTCGGGCATATGTTCGGATCGGGTTTTGGATGACCCGTTAGCGTTTTGACGCATATTGTGGAAGTCAGCATTTTAGAAGAAATTTCATAAGTCTGGGTTGAAGTGCATTTCAGTGATATTGATGTCCGTTTAGGATTCTGAGTCTGGGAGTAGCTCTGTATGGTGATTTTGGTGTTGGGAGCACGATCGAAAGTAAATTCGGAGGTCCCTAGGTCATTTTGGATTCATTTGGCTAAATTTAGAAATTTGAAGGTTTTAAGAAGTTGGACGGGAAATGGAAATTTTGATATCGGGGTCAGATTCCGATTCCAGAAGTTGGAGTAAGTCCGTAATGTCGAATATGACTTGTGTGCAAAATTTGAGGTTTTGGCATCTAATGTAGAAGTTGGAAATTTTAAAGTCCATTAAGCTTGAATTGGAGTGTGATTCATGGTTTCGGCGTTGTTTGATGTGATTTTAGGCCTCGAGCAGGTCCGTGGAATGTTATGGGACTAGGTCATATGATTGGACGGGGTCCCAGGGGCCTCAGGTGTGTTTCCGGGTGGTTTCGTATCATTTCGGGCTGTTTTGAAATGGGTGATGCTGGTGTTGTTATTTGCGTTTACAGGGATCCCCTCGCGTTCGCGAAGAAGGATTTGGCTTCAAGGACTTTGCGCTTCGCATTCGCGAAGGGTGCCTCACGTTCGCGAAGAAGAAAAATCTCTGTTGCGAAGGTCTGACTTAGGAGGCTCATATCTCACAATCAATAAGAAATTTTGAAATAATCTAAATAATAAAGTTGTATATCTTTGTGTTTAGTTTCTAAAAAAGTAAACCATTTAGCATTTGGATTTTTGTACAAAGAGTTATGGTGGGTACACTACAAGGTGTCTGGGAAGATGAAGAAGAAATTTGTGTTGCACAGGACTGACTTTGGAAGCTTATATCTCTAAATTTATAAGGAATTGGGAGATGACCAAAACATGAAAGTTGTATATCTTCGCGTCTAGCTTTTAAAACATTAAACCATTTATCATTTGGAGTTTTTACAAAACGTTATGACCATTATACTAGAGGCTATCTGAGAAGAGTTTGAAATTTATTTTCAAGATTTTTTGTTCTTCGCGAACGCGAGGGTAGGCCCGCGAACGCGAAGAAATTCATGGAAAATTAGTGAAAGCTTGGGGTTTTGGTAGAAAATCTAAAAATTAGTATTTTTGGATTTTGACCACGAAATAGGACATGGGATTTGGAATAAATTATATATTTGAGTTCGTGAGGTTATGGGTAATGTTTATCTTCGAAAATTTTCGAAATCCGGGCACGCGGGCCCGAGGGTGATTTTTATCGACTTTTTGGTCGGGGTTAGGAATTGTTATAAATTAGATTCTAATAGATATTAGAGCATATATTAATGGATTTGTGTAATTATTGGCTAATTTTGGGGCGTTGTGCATCAATTTGAGTCATCGGAAGGGCTTGGAAGCCGGTTATGGAACTTCGGAGCGAGGTAAGTCTCCTTTCTAACCTTATAAGGGGGAATTGTACTCATAGGTGAAATAATAAATCATGTGCTACTATATGTGGGGGCTACGTACGCACAAGGTGACGAGAGTCCGTACGTAGCTACTATTATGCTTATGTCCGGGTAGTCTAGGACCCAAAAGCATGTTTTATTTGCCGTACTTGTGATTTTACTGATAAATTTAAAAATATTTAAACCTTATCGAACTTAGCAAATGAATTTCTAGAAAAAATTTAAATACTATCTTCGTGACCATTAAAAGAGAATTTATCACTTCCTTGGGTAATTTTTTTCCTGATAAAGTCTGGATTTATTGTTTTAACGTGTGTATCTATGAGTACTGCGTCGCATGTATAATTCGCGAGCGGGGTAACTCTATTAATTATAAGTGTACTTGCGTCGCATGTATAATTCGCAAGCGGTGTAACTCTATTATTTATATTTGACTGCGTCGCATGTACGATTCGCGAGTGTGGTAATAGATGCATCTATGGTTCGAGCCGTTTGACCCTTCGGCAGTGCACGTTTTATTATTATTGGTTCGAGCCGTTCCACCCTCGGCATTTCCTACGCATGATATTTCTGTGATTTGAACTGTTAAATTGCCTTAAGATATAAGCTACTAATTGAAATGATGGAATCTGGGATTTATAATTTATGGAAGAAGTTGTCCTTTCCTGTTGTTATTTGTTATTGATAATAACATCCATGTTTGATATCACACTTGATTATATTAATTTGACCTCTAGTAAGAGTCAAAGTCGACCTCTCGTCACTACCTCTTCGAGGTTATGCGGGATACTTACTGGGTACACGTTATTTTTCGTACTCATATTACATTTGCTGTGCATTTTATTGCACAGACACATGTATGTCCAACGGCCTAGCTCGGTGCAGCGGCATGGTTGATATGGAGACTTAGGTAAGTTGCACCTCCCGAGATGACCGCAGACAGCAGAGTCCCCTTCAAAGTATTGTGTTGTATTTTCCCTACTGTCCATTTGTATTCCGGACGGTTGTTGTATTTCATTTGCTTCCTAGAATTTGCTCATGCACTTATGACACCGAGTTCTGGGATGACTAGGGGATTTATTCATTATTTAAATTTGTTAGATACATTATTGTTTACTTAATAGAAGTTCGTTAATTATCATTTAATGTAGTGAAAAGGAATGAGTTCAAGAGTAATAAAATAAAGATTTAGTTAACTCCTTTGTGTTGGCTTGCCCGACAACAGAGTCCGGCGCTATCACGACCTTTATTGGATTTGGGTCGTGACATATTATCTTTTTTTTATAATTATGCCTCTTGTGAAGTATTAATTTATCAAAATAAAACTCTTATCATTCTATATCAAATATATTTTTTTATATTTATCATATAACTTTCTTGTTTTTAAGTTTATTTTTATGAAGGCAAGAAAAAATATCTTTAATACTTGGCAGGACATTCTGAGATTGAGAAGCATTATGGTCAAAAGTAAGTAGAACTTATAATCTATATGCTAGAACTTGCCCCAAATGTCTTTCGAGGAGAAATCCTAGACAATACTGATTTTTGAAATATGAATTTAGGTTTTCTTTGTTTACCTCAGTCTTTTCTAGATATTGCACAAAAAATTACTAAAAATATTAATCCCTAGCACCTATTTTGAAGCTTGAAGACCTATTTGTTTTCTTTTGATACCTAAATATGCCCAAATTTAAATATCACATTCGTTCTTATGATTTGAAAAATCCTTTTTCAGAAAATAAGTTTGGAGCTCATTTTGAAAAAGAATCATAATCAAAAAAAAGGAAAAAGAGATTGATCTATGTACAAGAATTATAAGTACAACAACAAAAAAATAAAATAAAAATCCATAGCGAATATTTGGAAAGTCTGATCTTAGAAATATTCTGCTCCAAAATTAAAAAAAGGCAAGTCACTACAAATATAACCTTAAACCTACCAGCCTAAAGCCAACATTACAAGCCAGAAAAAGTCTTAAAAGATTTTAGAAATCAGTGTTTAGTCTACATTAGTGGAGATAGACATAAAGGGAAAGCCTATGGACGAAAGATGAAGAATACTTAATGCAAATAATCATAAAGTTATCAATTTCAGAGAAGTCTGAAAAAAGAAAGAAGCTACAATTTTTGTTGAATAGAAATAAAAGTAAAAACAAGGTAAAAATTTGATGAATATAGAAAATTTATAAAATTTGAAAGCATGATAGATTTTATTTGATTAAATTTTCATTTTACATGAATAGCTATAATCTAAAAAAAGTATGTGTGTGTATATATATATATATATATATATTTTTTTTTTTCTTTCAAAATTCTTTTCCTCGAGGACGAGCAAAAATTCAAGTGTGGAGATATTTGATGGATATATAAGAATATAATATTTTTGATATAAAAGATGACCAATTTATATCCTATTCTCGCACTTTTCTAACAATTCCTGCAGGAAAAAGAATACATAGAAAAAGAGAAAAAGAAATAACCTACAGTTCAAGGAAGAACGATGCATCCGTGACGACTTTATCTAAGACTACACAAAATCAAGAGATACAAAAGTTATGGCAAATTTTCACCAAAATTTCATGACAAATTGCCATGTCAATTTCTCATCAAGGCCATATGATATATTGATATTATCTTGCAAGTTCTCACCAAGGCCTTGTAGGAATCCTCCTATAAATAGGCATATGTTTGTAGAAGAAAGCATCCCATTTGTATCCAATTTCCAATCTAGTCTATAGAGAAAGAAGAGTATTCTTGGTCTCTTTCTCTAGTCTCTCTTTGTAGTAAAAATATTCTTAATTTTTTTGAAAGTATTTTTTAGCTTTTCTTACTTCATAATGGAGTAAATTTTTTGTTGTTGGGATAGTTGATGACGCTTGATATAATTATAATACTATCTCAGTTTCAATACATTCTTGGCGTGAAACTCTATTTACATCTCATACTGTGCTGGAATGATGATTTTTTAATCATTATTATCACATCCACATATTTTATATCTAAGTTATTCTTATATTAATTTTATAATTTTCACAGAGCAAAATTAATATATAATAACTCATGAATAGAATATAAGAGTGAAAGTAATTTTTAGTAAGATTATTATTTCAAGTCTGTAATCTTGCTTTCTTCAGTTTTAATTCTCACGGAGGAATTGTTGAAGGCAAGATTATTGATTTTCTAGTAAAAATATTCTCACGAAGTTTTTACTACGCTTGAGCACAATTCAGGCAAGATATTTCAATTTAACTGTCTCTAGTTTTAAATCAATTAATTAACATAACCTTATGGAGTGTTAATTATTTATTTATTTCCTAGTGTAAAAATATAATTGTATTAGCAATAAGCAATTATTCTTTAGAAAAATACGTATAAAACTGAGATTTTATTGTAGTGATATATCAAGTGAATTCAACGATTCCCAACTCTTTTTTAAATATAAAATTTTCGGAAGAAATTTGTCTTAATTTATAATTCCAAACACATCTTTCATCAATTTGATTTTCTCAAATAGTAGTCAAAATATTACAACTCTATAGCTTAGATTGTCCAATCTTTGTGGGACGATATCATAAACTATACTAGAATTTGACAGAGTACGAGTATAAAATCCTATACACATTAGCCTCTCAAACGGCATTACGTTATAGTAATACGTGCCGTATTTAATGATGACGATGTCTTTTCTTGATCCTCCGGGTACATTTTGTATTTGATTGTACCCAGAATAGACATCGAGAAAATTGAGGATCTCATGGTCGGCCGTGGCATCGATCATGCGATCGATATTTGGAAAAGGAAAATAATCCTTAGGGTAGGCCTTGTTTAAATCCTTATAGTCTATGCACATTCTAAGTTTATTTCTCTTCTTAGGGACTATTACTATGTTTGCTAACCATTCGGGATATTTTTACTTCTCAAATAGACCCTATTTCGGGAAGTTTGGTTACCTCATCCTTGATGAATGCATGTTTAACCTCGGATATGTGTAGTGATTTCTGGTGGGATCCCTGTTATATCGAGATGGGGACCAAGAAAAATAATCCATGTTATATAAAAGGAATTGAATAAGTTTTTTTCTGAGCTTAGGAGTTAACCGCGTGCCCAGGTATACCTTTTGTTTGGGCAGATCCTCGATCAATATGACTTGTTCCATCTCTTCGACTGTCGATTTGGTGGCGTCAGATGATGAGTGGTGATTTTACCACTCATTTTGGCCTCTTTTCATCAACTTTGTGTTGTTCAATGATAATTTGAAGTTGTTATTAGTGTGTAATTGCTTAATTTTCAGGGAAGTGATGCCGTGAAATGGTTGGTGTTAAATTGGAATGAAAGTTGAACAAAAGGGGGTGAAAATTGCACAAAATGCTTCAGTGATTCCGCACCTGCGAAGACCAGCCCAGCCACAGAAGTCGCACCTGCGGAGTATATTTCGCACCTGCAATCCCGCAGGTGCGACCAATCGTCCGCCTCTGCAGAAAATGACAAGTGCTTCAAAAGCTCGCACCTGCGAGTAGACTTCCGCTCCTGCGGAGTCGCACCTGCGAGGATTCTTCCGCAGGTGTGATTATCGAGCATCAGATCTGGACAAGAATGTAAAATCACATTTTCCCATCCCCACTCTCATATACTCGACCTAGCAGCCATCTTTGAGATATCTTTGGCTTTGTAAATATTTTTTTTTAGTAGAGAAGAAGAGAGAAAACATTTGTGAAGCTAGGGTTTGCACACACACTTGGAATTTGAAGATTTCACTCTTGTGGTTAAGGTTTTCTAACCCATTTATGTATGTTTCCTCATTTCTTTGCTTTGTATTGTATATTTAAGTGTGTAGTATTTCTTTCCAACACTTGAATCTTGTTTATGGAAATTTACATATTTAAAGTGTGGATTAAATACCTTTTTGTGCTTATGTATTGAATCATTTTATTATATTNCAAAGGGATTAGCTAACCCTAGGACTCGCCCATTAACTCCGAATTAATTTTGGAAAAGATAATTTGGGGTTGGGAAAGATTAATTAACAAGAACTTGAGGCTTTAACCCTCATTTTATAGATTCTACCTAGGGATAGGATTGAACTACTTGTAGCCATATCCGGGTGTGCTTAATCTCTTAATTGGGTTAGGAATAATTCAATTAGGAAGTCTTGTTAGTCTTTGGAAAAAGCTAATTAAGAATTATTATCCGTGGCTAATTAACATAAACTCGCTCATATTTGTGAAATCCTGAAATACATTGGATCGTTACTTGAGTGTAATTCCCGAAGCATCCATTCTTGTTGCCATTGATCATTTACTTGCTTTCTAGGTTAGTTTATATTTTCGCATTTAGTTATAAACAACTTTCTAAACCAAAATCTTATTTGTTTGGCATTGCGCGATAAGTGAGAATTCTCTTGCATTCCTAATCGCCTCCATATTGTTCTCTGTGGCATTCGACCCCAACCTTGTTGGGTTACTATATTTGACATCGATCGTTTACACTATTTTAAGGTATAATTTGAGCGTATCAAATTTTGACGCCGTTGCCGGGGAAAAATTGGCGTAATTTAGGTTGTTTGAGAAGTAAGCATAAGTGCTTTGATTCAAACTTGTGAATATTTGTGTAATTATTTTTCTTGTTTATTTTCTTAATTTTTCATTAAAAAAATAAAAAAATAAAAAATTATTTGAGAAGTAAGCATAAGTGCTTTGATTAAAACTTGTGAATATTTGTGTAATTATTTTTCTTGTGTAGTTTCTTAATTTTTCATATAAAAAAAATATTTATGGCATCATATAATGAATATTGGTCGGATGGTAGTTGTTCATATTTTGGTGACCCTTGTCCTTATTGCGGAGGACCACACTCGTGGCAAAATTATTTAAATTCTCCCGGGAATGAATTGTGCGCACAATTTCAAACCCATGAGTGGAGTATTTGTGATAGGTGTGGTTGCCAAAATGGTCATTGGAATGATTGTTCGTATTTATCCGTCCCTTCCTCGAGCCCCTACTTTGATGAATCTACTTTTTGTGATGGAAATTTTAGGGGCCATGAAGAGGAAGAAATTGAGCATGGTAGAAACGGAGAGTTCAAGCTAATGTTGGAATGCTTACTTGAAAAAGGGAATCATGAGCAAAATGCCTTGGAAGAGCTTTTGGAGACGAATCTTCAAAATGATTTGGCACTTGAAAGGTTGCACTCACAAATGGATGCAATGATTGAAGCTTCAAGGATCCTAAAAACTTTGGAGATGAGTGACAATCAAGAAGTTGAAAACTCTTCCTTGGCACTTGAACAAAGCCAAGAAGAACTCTCAAATGCTCAAAATGAGAAGATAATGCTCATGTTGGAGGCCATTCTTGAACATGAGGAAAAGCACAACCTTGCGCTCGAAGGATTGAAAAATGATGTGGCTCAAAATGATGAACACATCCGCACTTTGGAGGATCAAATGAAAGCGTTGATGGAGACTCATCACGCATCTCAAATTGAAAGTGTGGATGACATTCTAGAAGAGTCCAATTCCGAGAGTGAGAGTGAGTGCTACTTTGAGGAATCAAGCCTTGAACATCTGCCAACCGACTCTATGAGTATTTTGGATGCCAACAAAAATATGGAATTTGAGTCAACCGGAGTGATTGAAAATTTGGTTGAAATTGACTCAATTCCGGGGGAAAATGAGGATGTCGAGATCTGGAGAAAATTGCAAGTTGGGAGGTTGAAGGCACATTCCAAGCATTTTTCAACGTTGGGATTGTGTGATAAAACGGAAGTTGAACTACACGAGTCAATGGAGTGTTGCGAGGAGGAGAAATTCACACCATACATCTTGCAATTTGAAGGACAAAGGAGACAAAACGACATTCCTCACATACGAGCCAAGAAATGCAAACTGAAGACATTTAGGCTTGGCTCGGTCATCTATCTATCACCCCCACCGTCCGTGGTCACAAGCTTGATTCCAAGCTAGGTGCCCAGTTCATATCGTCAAAGTGGCGAGAAAAGTGGTAAAAGTTGATTTGCGTCGTGCCACGACGTTAAATGCGGCGCTTGGTGGGAGGCAACCCAAAAAATATTTTAAAGTCATTTCTGAAATTTTTCTTTTTAGAATAGCTTATTATAGTTATTTTAACCAATTTGTCAAGTTTCGCATTTTTTGGAGTTGATTTGAGAAGGTTCGGGATACCGGGGAGTCAAAATCAGTGCAAGAAAACAAAGAAATTGCTGGGCAAACATTCTACCCAGGTCTGCGATGTCTTATGTCCAAAATTCTATAGCGGCATGGCATTTGCGATCAAAAATGCGATCGCAAATGCCCGCAGAATGTTCTGCGCAAACCCAGGTATTTTCGCATCTGCGGTCATTCTTCCGCAGGTGCGACATCACAGGAGAGGCTCAGGCATCGCAGGTGCGGAAACAATCGCAGGTGTGTTCTTTTATTCGCACCTCGGGGATCACAGGTGCGGAGTTGGAACCGCAGGTGCGAAAGTCGCCAGTTCAATTCCCAAATTTTATCTCCCAGTTCAGTTTTCTAAGCCCTAACATTTCAAAGCAAGGGAAATTTCTTCCTCACACCCACATCTCCCCCTCACTGTCATTCAAAATCCCAGGTAACTTCAATTACTCACTCCTTTTTGCTTCTTTATTTTTGCTTTCCATTTGTCTACTTTGTCAGGTCTTCAAAGGCCACGGGCATTCTTTCTTTTCCTCATTTTTGTTTTATTTTTGTTTTGTTAACTTCCAAACTAGGATAGAATTAGGGTGAGGTTTGGTTGAGAGTAGTGATTGAACCAATTGTGGTGTTGTTTTGAGCGTCAAATTCGTGTGAGGAGAGGGTGAATGTCATACACTCGTAATGTGTTCGGGTTATGGTATAAGTGAAAATTGAGTGCCTCGTACTTTGATTGTAGTTTTAATGAATTTAGAATATAATTTGGTACGCTAATCTGGAAGTCTTGAGTACAGATTAGTGGCCAAAGGCAAGACCCAAGTCAAAAATTTCAAAAAATAAATAAATAAATTTTGGGCAGTTGCTTTTTGGACGAAGGACCGCAAGTGCGACCTCGCACCTGCGAGTCCAGAACCACAAAAACCGCATGTGCGAACAAATTTCCCGTTGGTGCGAGACCGCACCTGTGACCAAAAGTCTGCAGGTGCGAAAACTGTCATTTTTGCACAAAAATAGTGGGCTTGCAACAAGCCCTTCCTGGGCCCGTTCGACCTGGTTCTTTGGCCGATTTGCAGTGTTTTAATATGCTTAACGATATCCCACTGCTTAACTAACTTCGTTTTGAATTCTTATAGGTACTTTGATTCAAAAATGGACCCGAACCCAAGCCAAAATTATGAAATTGAGGAGGAAGCTGGAGAGAAATATGATGACTAACGGTTCATGTCGGCTGCCTGTCAGTGCCGGTATTTTGAGCACCTCCTCACAAAAAAATTGATACTTGAGCGAGGTATTGCCATGGACAAAGTGAATAACAAACTGCCTGAATTCTATGAACGGCTAGTATCGTCTGGGTAGTCATGCTTCATTCCCACTCCATGCATTGCAAACGAAACATGGGTTCGTGAATTCTATGCCAATCTCAGGCGGTCAACCTTTCGAGATCCTCACCTCATCATTCGAGGAAAGAAAGTGAGATTCGGGGTGGAAGATATAAATGTTGTCCTAGGAATTCAAAAACACCCGATGGAGCCAGTGGTGGAGCGGGATAATTGTGAAAATGCAGCATGGCTGGCTTCCAAACTATACCCAGAAAGTGTACGATCAAAATGGGCGACCAAGAGAAAGGGCTTGAAGTCGACTGACTTCACGACCGAAGCCAAGATATGGTTGCACATACTGAGCAGCAGAGTTTCCCCTAGTGGGAATGTCACAAACGTATCCTACGTCAGGGCTCTAAGCATAGCCTGCCTGGTCGACGGTGTTCCAGTGAACCAGTGTCACTATATTCTACAAGAGATGCGGCAATCTGTGATTGACAATGAGCCTGGGCTACTATTTCCATCTCTGATCACTGAGTTATGCCGACGGGCAGAGGTTGAGGAACGCCCTGATTATCTGTGGGTGCCGGATGAGAAGCCCTTCCAGCCATTGAGAGTCAAGGGCGAATGTGGAGCAGTAAAGAGTAAGAAGAGAAAGATGACCACCACTACCACCGAGATTAGATCTACCTCACAGCCTAGTTCATCAGCAGGTCCATTTGGGGAGATGAACGCCCAGCTCACTCTTATTCAGGACCTTGTATCCAAGCTCCGCACTGGACCCCCCACTTCACAGCCACAGCCCCCACCTGACTATTATTCCAGAGCTGAGATGAAGACATATTTTGACACTCAGACGGATATGGCTGCTTCTCTGAAGCAGATGGAGACTTCCTACACCAGCCTTGCAAAGGCACATGTTGATTTGCAGGATGCGTTTAAAAAGGAGAAGGTGAAGAACAAGAAGAAGGGGAAGCTCTTAGTCAAGATATGGAGGGGGGTAAAATCAATCTTCAAGTGGGGGAAGCCGAGCAAGCCACTGCCAGTTGCAAACGCCGATGATAGCGAGGAGTACGCCTTCATGTCTGAGGCTGAGGATGCTGCTAATGAGGATGATGCTGCTGATGAGGATGATGACGATGGGGCGCAGCCGCACTGACCAACCACTTCTCCTGCAGTCTTCTAGTCTGATGCAGACCTCAGGGAGACCCTCAAACTTTGCCATTTATTTTGATATTGTGCAGTGAGGACACTGCAATTATTAAGTTGGGGGTGGCATATGCACATTTTATGGCTTTTGTACATTTTACCTATCTGTGACTTAGTTTTGACATGTGTTTATGACATTGTTATGTGCCCTTGCCGGACTTCTTTGTTATTTATAGATATTATGTACCCTTGCCGGGCTTGCTGTGATTGGTTTAGTTTTGTTAATAGTTAGTTTTATTTTTAGCTTTTTAATTTTATTTTGAGTAGTTAGTTTAATTTAGTTTTATTTTTAGCAGTTAGTTTAATTTAGTTTTATTTTGAGTAGTTAGTTTAATTTCCATAATAATAATACTTTTTTGGGTTTTCTTCATGCTATGGTTCTTCCCCAAGAAGCACTTTTTGAAGTGAACTGGGTGAGTTGTCCCTATGATAGATGGTGTGACAACTTTCTTAAGGGAATTAGTCTTGTGTTTCTAGGAAGAGACATTTGGATTATTTGGTACTAAAGAAATTAGTCTCTTGTATGTGAAATGTGTACTAAGGATACCCCTCTGAAATATGATTTGAATGAAAACAAGTAAGTTGCATGGTGAAAGATAATCTTTGTGATAAATTCTTGGCTCTGTTAGTGCACACTAGTTCAAAAATATTGCTCTAAACTCCTATAAAAAATATTTAAAAAAAAATGAAATTGATCCATCTTGATTGATTCATGCGCCATGTGTATTAGTGTTTGTATAAATAATTCGTGTGCTTGCGTCCATCATCTAGAACTTGCCCGGGTGGTCTTTCAATGCTAAAGATAATTATGTTTGGTTGGAGAAATGACCTTAGGCATTCTTTGTGTGTTCAAAAACCCCATTAGCCTTTGTAGCCACCATTGTATATATATTATCACTAGTTACCCCATTTGATCCTTGAACTTTTTCTTTGGTCACCTCAATGCTAACCTTTCCCCTTTTTTTAAAGAATAATTCCTCTTTTGAACCCGTCCCTCCTTGAATATTGAGAATGAGAAAAAAAGCCTAAGTTGGGGGTGTAGTGTCAAAGTAGAAATTTGTAAGGTTTCTTTTGAAATTATTCAAGCTCCAAAAGAAAAACACAAAAAAAAAAAGAGGAAGAGAAAAGAGAAAAAGAGAAAAAGAAATGCGTTTGTGTAAATAAATATGGGAGCTTTGAAGAAATGTAGCAAGGTGCCTAAAATAATTCTATGTTGGTAACTAGAGGCAAACTAGGCCATGTGGTTTGAATAGAAACAAAGTGCATCAAGAAAGAAAAATGTGAGTAGTGTTCAAGGAGGATGTAGCCATTTTTTCAAATGTGTATCCTACATTTCCCTAAACCTACATTACAAGCTTATAAAGCCCTTATGGGATCTCCAACCGAATATTCTTGAAAATGCTATGAATTAAAATAAGGGCAAGCCTATGGTATGATTGGTTGTAGTACTTGAAAATCTTTGTGAGTGTGAGTGGCTTTGTAAATATGTCCCTTGTTGTTGACTTTGCAAATTGTGTGAGTTGGACTTTCTTTATTTCTTTCTTTCTTGTGAGGGCACATGAATTAGGATTGAATGGTAAAATTGATATAATAAAAAATAAACGAGTTGAGCATGTGTAGTAGACTAGTGCTGTTGAGTCACTTCTTGATGCTTTTTCTTATCACTTTATTGTTTTTGAACTCCCGTGCACTTCTTGAAATTGTTTGTAAATGAGGGAATTATTCAATTAAGATGCATACTTGAGCCTAATTATTAGTACCAACCAAATCCATAAGTTTGAGTGCTTAAGTGGAAAATGTGAATGGTGAATACGAGCAATACAACTTGTGTTTAACATAGTAGAACCTCATTGAGTTATTAGTTTTGATTTGCTTGAGGACAAGAAAAAGTTCTAAGTTGGGGGTGTTGATGAGTGGTGATTTTACCACTCATTTTGGCCTCTTTTCATTAGACTTTGTATTGCTCAATGATAATTTGAGGTTGTTATTAGTGTGTAATTGCTTAATTTTCAGGGAAGTGATGTCGTGAAGTGGTTGGTGTTAAATTGGAATGAAAGTTGAACAAAAGGGGGTGAAAATTGCACAAAATGCTTCAGTGATTCCGCACCTACGGATTTTAGGTCGCAGGTGCGACCTCACACCTGCGAATATATGAACGCATCTGCGAAGACCAGCCCAGCCACACAGAAGTCGCACCTGCGGAGTATATTTCGCACATGCGATCCCGCAGGTGCGACCAATTGTCTGCCCCTGCGGAAAATGACAAGTGCTTCAAAAGCTCACACCTGTGAGCAGTCTTCCGCTCCTGCGGAGTCTCACCTGCGAGGATTCTTCCGTAGGTGCGATTATCGAGCATCAGATCTGAACAAGAAAGTAAAATCACATTTTCCCATCCCCACTCTCATATACTCGACCTAGCAGTCATCTTTGAGATATCTTTGGCTTTGTAAATATTTTTTTTGAGTAGAGAAGAAGAGAGAAAATATTTGTGAAGCTAGGATTTGCACACACACTTGGGATTTGAAGATTTCACTCTTGTGGTTAAGGTTTTCTTACCCATTTATGTTTGTTTCTTCATTTCCTTGCTTTGTATTGTATATTTAAGTGTGTAGTATTTATTTCCAACACTTGAATCTTGTTTATGGAAATTTACATATTTAAAGTGTGGATTAAATACCTTGTTGTGCTTATGTATTGAATGATTTTATTATATTTATGAAGTGAGTTATTGTTTCTTTAATTATTCTTGTTCTTTAATGTTTCCAAAGGGATTAGCTAACCCTAGGACACACCCATTAACTCCGAATTAATTTTGGAAAAGATAATTTGAGGTTGGGAAAGATTAATTAACAAGAACTTGAGGCTTTAACCCTCATTTTATAGATTCTACCTAGGGATAGGATTGAACTACTTGTAGCCATATACGGGTGTGCTTAATCTCTTAATTGGGTTAGTAATAATTCAATTAGGAAAGTCTTGTTAGTTTTTGGAAAAAGCTAATTAAGAATTATTATCCGTGGCTAATTAACATAAACTCGCTCATATTTGTGAAATTGTGAAATGCATTGGATCGTTACTTGAGTGTAATTCCTGAAGCATCCATTCTTATTGCCATTGATCATTTTACTTGCTTTCTAGGTTAGTTTATATTTTCGCATTTAGTTATAAACAACTTTCTAAACCAAAATCTTATTTGTTTGGCATTGCGCGATAAGTGATAATTCTCTTGCATTTCTAATCGCCTCCATATTGTTCTCTGTGGGATTCGACCCCAACCTTGTTGGTTACTATATTTGACATCGACCGCTTACACTATTTTAAGGTTTAATTTGAGCGTATCATCGGAATCGTCGGGAATTATGAATGATCGAGGGATCCAGTAGTCATTGTCCTCGTCTGCTCCCTGTTTCTCCAAATGAGTCGAGGCTAGTGCCTGTGGTTTCTATTTGTCCTCCTGCTTTCCTTTTGACTCCAGTCCCTTTGTTGATGAGAGCGTCGATACCAGGATCACTTCATCAGCCGCAAATATCTCTTTGGAGGCATGATGTTCCCCATATACCATTTTACTCCCTCCGGTGTTGGGAACTTCAGAACTTGGTGAAGTGTTGAAGGGACCGCCCTCATGTTATGAATCCAAAGGTCTTCCGAGCAGGGTGTTGTATCTCATATCGCCCTCGATCACATGGAACTTTGTTTCTTAAACGGTCTCGACTACGTTTACTGGCAAGATGATTTCGCCCTTAGTAGTTTCGCTCCCCATGGTGAAACCATTGAGAACCCAAGCTGCGGGCACAATCTGATCCTGCAGGCCGACCTGCTCCACGACCCTCGATCGAATAATATTGGTCGAGCTTTCTGGATCAATCAAAACACGTTTAACTTGAATTTAATTCATAAGAATAGAGATTACCAATGCATTGTTGTGGGGTTGTGAGGTCCCCTCTGATTCCTCGTCATTGAAAGACAAGGTCCCTTCTGGTACATGGTCTCGAGTTCGCTTTTCCCTGGTGATCGATACCTTGTGCACTTGAACACGGGTCCTTGTGGAATATCGACCCCACCAACGATCATGTGAATCACGTGTTGTGGTTCTTCCTGTTCATTCTTCCTATTTGTGTCCCTGTCTCTGAAGTGATTTTTAGCTCGGTCGCTCAAGAATTCTCAAAGGTGGCCCTCGTTGAACAGACAGGCTACTTCCTCCCCTAGCTGCTTGCAGTCCTCGGTTCTATGACCATGAATACCGTGGTATTTGCATATTTGATTAGGTTTCCTTTGTGCCGGATCGGTCTGTACGGGTCTAAGCCATCTAGTATCCTTGTCTGCTCAATGGCTGATACAATACCTGATGCGTCGATGCTGAAGTTGTATTCTGATAGTCGTGGTGCTTCTGTGGGCTCGACATGTTTATAAAAGCCACTCTTACTCATGAGCCCCCGCGAGCTCTATCCTCGATCATTCCTTCGATCATTTCGAACGGGGTTATGCCCTGGACCACTATTTCTATGATCTGCGTTGTATGGTTGATACTGATCTCTATTTTATCGGGGTTATCTGTCGATGTCCCTTTGAATTCTGCTGATGGACCTGTTTGGATAAACGAAACCAAAAAGGGTACCCAACTGATCATCCTCGACCCTGATTTTCGACTGGTACCGCTTGTGCATCGGCCCAGGTCACGGCTGGATACTCAATCAAATTCTGTTTTAGCTTCCCTGATGCTACCGAACTTCGTACGTTCAAACCTTGAGTAAAAGCTTGGACAACAATCATCTACGACCGGGGCTCGGTCCATGTGTTCCATCTAGAACCGAGATACAAATTCCCTTAACATTTCATTGCCCTTCTGTTTCACTTTGAAGAGGTCCGACTTCCTAATTGTGACCATTATTGCTCCGATGTGTGCTTTGACGAAGGAATCTGCAAGCATGGCGAAGGAATCAATGGAATTGGACGGCAAATTGTGGTATCATATCATCGCCCCTTTCGATAAGGTTTCCCTGAACTTTTTCAGCAGAACGAACTCAATCTCGTCATCTTCTAAAGCATTTCCCTTTATTGCGCATGTATAAGAAGTGACATGCTCATTAGGGTCGGTGGTCTCATTAGACTTGGGAATTTCTGGCATGCGGAATTTTTCGGGATGGTCTTAGGAACCGCACTTGGGAGAAAAGTCTACTGCACGAACTTCATCAAATTCAAACCCTTCAGAATTGGTGGTGCCCCCGGTATTTGGTCAACTCGGGAGTTGTATGTGTCTACCTTTTTTTCATTTTCTTCGATCTTCTTTTCCCCTGATTTGATTCTCTTTGTGAGCTCCTCGAACATTTTCATAATGGTGGGGTCAGTCCCCGATTCATTGACGTTTGACCTCTCCGGTACAAGTTCGCCTCTGTGAACAGCTTCTAGTGAGGGCTCGAGTTCGACCCCTCGGTGCACGATTCTGATTTTGCACTTGCGCTATAGCAGTTTGTTGAGCAAGTAACATTTAAAATATCAGTTGAAGGCTGACTCCACCATCTTCTCTGCCCTTCGTACCTCGACCACCTGATCGAACTTCTCTGTGGACGCTATTTTTGGGATCAATGCTCATATTTGTATTTAGGGCGACATGGGAACTGACGTCAACGGGATTTTCCTGGGGCGGCTATATTGTCGGCGTGTGTGGGTACTGCTTGTGAGTTCAACATGTTGATCCTAAAATAAAAATATTTAAGAGAACAAGTGTAAAGTAGTGTTCGTTATGAGAATTAATACCAGGCGATCACTATTATCCTTAGCCCCACAGTGGGCGCCAAACTGTTTCGGATAATAACTAAACTTATATATGGTTTTAAGGACACGTGATTTTACCTAATATCAATTGATAAATACGAAGATTAATAATGGAAATTAACAATAATGTAAGGCAAACCAATATTGAGATGCAATTCAGCCCTCGAGTTGGACACCTTCGAACTGACTGAGAAATAAGTTATGAAATATGAAATAAGCTGATGAACAAGAGAGTTTCAGAGAGAAAGAGTATTGTATTGCTTTGATATGCGAGAATCATATGGATTACAAATGATTAGAACCCCCTTTATATAGTAGAGGAATTCTACTTATGGTACAATTCTAATTACAGAAGAAAATCTCATGATTAGCTAAACAACCGTTCTTGATTTGATCCGTTCCGAGATTTCTGCCATCATCCTCGACCAGTCACGGATATCTCGCCTTTCTGTTATTATGTTATATTCGGTCTTGCTCGATGTCTATCCCGTTTGGTCTCGATCACTACTGGTCTCGATCTCGACAGATACCTTGAATCCTGAACTCGGTACCTTATCCTCATGCCTTGATCTGATCTATTACGGGGCCGATCTTCGATCCATCCTCTTGGTCTCAGTTAATCAGTGAAATCGGGTGGGCTCGATTTTAACTGTATACAATGGGTGTCATTGAAGATAAAGGAATGGAATTAAAAAGGAAAAAAAAGACAAATTAATAACTTGAACGAAGTCGTTATTATAGTAAAGAGAGGGGAAAAGTCAATGGTACGTCATATTATTCTCATAAAAATTGGTACGATGCCTGTGGTAATATTTGACTATTTCTCGAGGATATTCGCAGTTGTATAAAATTTTTGCCGTATGTAGTTTCTCACAATAAGAAAGCTACTCCCTTTGTTAAATAGCTGCTGAAGATTGCTGAGAATCAAGAAAGAAAGAGGGGTGCCGATCAACCAATGTAGATCAAAGGGTCAGGGACTTTGAAAGAACGAGAGCCCACATCGTCCCCGATTAGAACACTCCAGTGGTCTACAATGTTGCCAATAATTCTATATCCTGCATTAACTATGTATACGGGTAAAATCGAGCCCATGAGATGCCTCGTCCATGGATGACGAAAATGGAGTAAGAGTCGCAACGGCAGAGAACCAGAATCGAGACCAGAAGCCCCTCGAGCCGGGGTCTGGGCGCCCGACTTCGAGAGTATCGGGGCCATGACCTCAAGTTCGATTCGAATCTTGAAGGCCTCGGAGAACACTTCCAGGTAACCGAGCACAGCTAACAATAGACCGTGATATCCGTGACCAGCTAGATATCATGACATGGATCTCGGCACGTATCAGTACCGAACGAGTGATTGGTTAAACAGAACGAGTGATCTCGGCACGTATCGGTACCGAATGAGTGATCTTGGCACATATCGGTACCGAACGAGTGATTGGTTAAGGGGGTTTGATTACTTATTGGGGACAGTGTAACACGCATATCAAGGCAATATACTATTATTTTAAATCTAGTTCTTGTCCATTAGTGCTCGGTTATTGTGAGTCTAGGATCGAGGACGGATATTTCATTAAGACTATTATTAAGTCATGAATCACCCTCTTCAAGTGGTTTAATAATTTATTACCTTCTTTATCCGTTTAGTCTTACGCAATTCATCGTTTGTATCGAATTACTCCACGTATCCTTAAAACCACAATAAAATTTAATTTTTATCCGTTTTTTAGAGTAAACAGTTTGGCGCCCACTGTGGGGCTAAAGATAATAGTGGCGATTTGATACGAATTTTCATAACACACGCTGTTTTTCACTTGTTCTTTGAAGTCTTTAATTTCAGGTCGAGGCTTAAAATGTCGAACTCCCAAATCTGCCCCTTTGAACATGGATGCTGAATCTGGACACCATGGCGAGGACAACGATGTGGCACCCAGGCCACCGACCCGATCAATGCTAAGTCACATGTGACCATCCATGAAAACTTTCCTACCAATCCTTAGAACAACATCCATGGGAGAGTCCAATCAGTATACGAAAATACACATGACGATGAAAGTGATGGATCAAATTGCAAGCAATCTTCGAAATGTTGCAGGTTCAACAAGCAGCGATAGCCCAGTTACAAAAACAGAGTCGCGCCCCTAGCAGAGTCGAGATCGAACCATCCCGGGAAAATGCTCGTAGAAATGAACCAATCGTAGAAAGGACGAGTGAAACTGAACTGGGGACCAACCCCGAGATTATAAAGATTCTTGAGGAACTGACAAAGCGGGTGGAATCGGGAGAAAATATGATCGAAGCCAATGACAAAAAAGTAGAAACCTACAATTGCAGGGTCGACCAAATCCCAGGAGCACTACCGATATTGAAGGGATTGGATTCCAAGAAGTTTGTTCAAAAACCTTTTCCTCCGAGCGCATATCCAAAGCCGATCCCAAAGAAGTTTCGCATGCCTGAAATTCCTAAGTACAACGGAACAACTGACTCAAATGAACATAAGACCTCCTACACGTGCGCCATCAAGGGGAACGACTTGGAAGACGATGAGATAGAGTCCGTCCTACTAAAAACGTTCGGAGAGACCTTGTCAATAGGAGATATGATATGGTATCACAACTTACCCCATAATTCTATTAACTCGTTTGCTATGCTTGCAGACGCCTTCATGAAAGCACACGTCGGTGACCGTCCAGGTCGAGACCAGGAAGTCAGACCTTTTCGAAGTGAAGCAAAGAGATAATGTGATGCTCAGGGAATTCTTTTCCCGGTTTCAAATGGAACGAATGGACCTGCCTCTGGTCGCAGACGATTGGTCCGTTTAAGCCTTCACCCAAGGACTCAATGCTCGAAGCTCATTAGCTTTACAGCAGTTGAAGCAAAATCTTATAGAATATCCTGCAGTAACTTGGGTCGACGTCCATAACCGGTACCAAGCAAAAATCAGGGTCGAAGATGATCAGCTTGGGGCCCCTTCCGGGTTCGTTTATCCCATCAGAGCTAGTGACAGATCCAAAAGAGACATTGATCATGAACCAAGATCAAATAGAGACCGGTATCAACCATACAATGGAGATCGAAGAGGTAATAGGCCTAGACAAAACCTTGTGAGAAGTGAAAGGATAGGAGACCGAGGACAGAATAACCGGGGGCTCATGAGCAAAAGAGGTTTTGATCGGGCCTAAGGAAGCGCCAAGTTTATCGGAATACAACTTCAACGTTGGTGCTGCAACCATCATATCTGCCATCGAACGCATCAAAGACACCAAGTGGCCTCGACCTTTACAGTTTGATCCTGCCTAAATGGAGCCCAACCTAATGTGTAAATATCATGGCACTCACGGCCACATAACTGAATATTGCCGACAACTGATGGAGAAGACGTAGCCCGGTTATTCCACAACGGACACCTCCAAGAATTCCTGAGTTATCAAGCCAAAAATCATATCAAGAATAGGGACTCCTATAAGAAGATTGAGCAGGAGGAACCTCAGCACATCATTAACATGATCATCGGTGGGGTCGACGTCCCCTAGGGGCCGATGTTAAAGCATATCAAAGTGTCCATCACGAGAGAGAAACGGACTTGAGATTACATACCAGAAGGAACCGTATCTTTCAACGACAAGGACACTGAAGGCGTCGTGCAACCGCACAATGACGCACTGGTAATATCTATACTCATAAATAAATCTCGAGTTAAGAGTGTGTTAATTGATCGAGGTAGCTCAGCCAATATCATCAGATCGAGGGTCGTAGAATAGCTGGGTCTACGAGACCAAATTGTGCTTATAGTCCGAGTTCAAACCAGATTCAACATGGCATGTTAGACCACTGAAGAGGAGATAACCCTACCGGTGAACACCTCCGGAACCGTTCTGGAAACAAAGTTCTACGTGATCGAAGGAGATATGAGATACCTGGAGGGATTAAAACAATTTACAGCGAACAACCAGCCGGAAAGGAGATGTTTGCGGTCGACGAGGTGGTCTCTATATCTGGCCTCTCGATATCAAAGAACTTGAATTCGATATCAAGAAAGGAACCAAATAGCAATCACCGACACTGGTCCCGACCGATCCGAAAAAGAAGGGAACGGGCGAGAATGACGACTACGGAGTTCCCAGGTCTTTAATAGCCCCCAACGATACCAATGTCACCAAATCAATGGTCGAGGAGCTAGAGAAAGTCATATTAATCGAGCACCTACTTGATCGAAAGGTATACCTGGGCACGGGGTTTAGTCCCGAGCTCAGGAAAAAATTCATTGAATTCCTTATAGCTAACATACATTGTTTTTCCTGGTCCCACCTTGACATGACAGAGATCCCACCGGAAATAAATACTCACAAGCTGAGCCTGGACCCGAAGTTCCACCTTGTCAAACTGAAAAGGAGGCTTCATTCTGAAGTCAAACATGCATTCATCAAAGACGAGGTATCTAAACTACTTAAAATAGGATCCATTCGGGAAGTTAATAACCCCGATTGGATTGCGAATGTAGTAGTCCCTAAAAAGGGGAATAAATTAAGAATGTGTGTAGACTATAAAGACTTGAACAAGGCATGCCCCAAAGACTCATTTCTCTTGCCTAACATTGATCGCATGAGCGATGCGACGGCCGGCCACGAGATCTTCAGCTTTCTCGATGCCTATTCCAGGTACAATCAAATTCAGATAGACCCGGGCGACCTGGAAAAAACATCCTTCATCACTAAATACGGCACCTATTGTTATAACATAATGCCATTCAGACTAAAAACGCCGGTGCCACTTACCAACGCCTAATAAATTGGATGTTCGAAGAGAAAATAGGAAAATCAATGGAGGTTTATATTGACGACATGTTAATTAAGTCCATGTGAGCAGAGGATTATTTAAAATATTTGCAGGAAACCTTCAACATATTGAAGAAATACAATATAAAGATGAACCCGTAGAAATGTGCATTGGAGAGAGTGGTCTCATCAATATCAAATACCCAAACATCCTTTCCATGTACGCTAAGTTTGACACTCTTGGCATACTCAATTGCCGCATTGGCCATAACCTCACAGTCATGACGATATTGTTTGCCTAATATGTAATGACCTATATAGTTTTCGCATGCGCTTGGCACCAATTTCCAATTTTGGAGGTTGTTGGTCTCCACGGCAAGGCGCCAGCTAAGACAGTCTAATTGTGGGACGCGATATCCAATAGCACCAGTCTACGACCTTAGACGGTGAATTTCTACCACTTGGCTTGTGACCTCTACTTTACTCGAAGTAGAGGCCACTGTCACTGCTAAATAGTTGAAATAAAGAGAAGCAAACTGAAAGACCTCATGTTACATGGTTTTATCAAAAAGATAGAAATGGGAACAATGAATATATTTAGATAAGCTGGTACATATACAATGGCTTAAATAAGATTTACAACTCAATGAACTCAACTGAAGCAAGGCATGAATCAAACAGGTTATCGTGTTTTACCACATGAATAATGCTTTGTCAGGGTTGACATTCTCTAATTCGCTCTTATTTATTTACTGTTAAATTTCATTTTCATTTTCTTGTCAATGTTACAAGAAAATAAATCACCTAAGAGGGTGTTTTATGTTTATAAATATTTTTTGACTTATCTGCATGTTATCAGAAATTACAATATCAGTCACAAGTCCTTGATACTAACTTTATGCTAACTCTCTCCGTACATTTATATACGTAAGGCTTCAACGGTAACTCTCTAGCGCGTCCCAGATACGCACCACCCCATGGCGCCATCGGATGGCAACGTATTGACAACCAAAACAACATTCCACCTACTGAAGGAATTGTAGGAAATTAAACATATGCTACTTCAGTAACTAGCACAACAGTCACCTCGATGCCCACAGCCCGTCACCCAAGGGAAGCAGTAATAGCGCGGCAAACAACCCACAACGGATGCCGGCGGTGATATTTAAACCTAAAGACTATTATGGAATCATGCTGAAGAATGCAAATTAACAATTGTGGGGAGATTCTTGAAACCCCGTCCACAAATAGAAAGAATAAGGTCTACCGTCAGGGAACTTTTTTCGATCAAGGGTTCTGCTAAGATCGGTGTCTATGATAACTACAACGTTTTCATAGACTTTACCAATGAAGAAGACTTCCAGTCGATAAGGTACAAAAGGGTGATCGAAATCGCAGGATTACAAATGTGGCTAAAAAAATGGTCGCCAGATTTCAAACTAGACGAAGACATCCCAATTGTTCCGGTGTGGGTTCTCCTCGCAAGTATTCCATTTAATATGCACAATTGGCACAATGTGAAACAAATTGTTAGCAATATCGGCACACCATTATCATTAGATGCTGCTACTCAGGGAAAAACTAGACCTAGCATGGCCAAGGTCAGGGTCAAAATTGATTTAAAGAAACCTCAACCTGATAGTGTATGGGTGGATTCCGAGAATGAGGAATTTCCCTTGAAAGGATATATTCAACAAACTTGAATATGAGAGCATTCCAAAATTTTGCAAACATTGTAGAAAACTTGGGCACAACATGCTGAACTGTAGAGTTCTTGAGAAAAAGAGACCTACAGAAAATATTGAAGCAGATCAAAATGGTAAAGATACAGTTTTACTGCAAACAAAAATTGGAGGTGGAGATACACTGCGGAAAAAAGAAGTAACAGGGAATAACCAGGGAACTACAACAAGGGAAGACAAAGCTAGCTCTAGCAAAATTCCAAACTCTACTGGAAAGCAAAATAATGAGGGATTCACGGAGATTATAAACAGGAGAATCAAGAAAGCTAAAGAAACTAAGGTGCGGACAAAATGTGGACAAGGATGCAGATACAGCAAAACAATACCTTAAGGTAGATGTTGTAACCAACAATACTAATGTAACTAAAGAAACTGAAAAAAAAGAAAGATGAGGGAGTATCAAAGCATAGTCAGGAAGAAAAGGAACCTACAAATACAGAGAAGAATTTGGAAACAAATAAAAGCAAGAAAGGCAAGAAAAAGAAGAAAAAAGGAAATGCTAATGGCCTACTAAGGGTGAAGAACATGTTATGGATCAAGCAAAAGCCAAGTCATTTTGAAGAAATTGTGACAGAAGTCCTAGGAAATGAGATAAACATCAATATAGGCAAACACCTGAAGGAAACCAAAACAAAGACTCAGCTACAAGGTAACACGAAACCACGTCAGGAAGAAGATAAGGCAATCACTCGGCAAAAGAAGAAACAAAATGCTACTGCTAGTACTATACCAGAAGACCAACTTAGTAAAGTTGGGCAAAACAATGAAGATATTCAATCTCCAATCACCGTGGATACCGGAAACGTGAAAAATAAAGGTATCCATCTTATGGTAGATCTAGGTTTCATTGCGGTAATGCATAATGACCAGAGACGTGGCTCAAGTTTAGAGCATTTTCATGGCAATGATGATACTACAAAACAAGAAGATGAACAAGAAACTGTGGATTCCTCTGAAGAGAAAGTTCCAAGCAGTTTCAACACAGTCATGGACAGTGACTATGAAAAGGATGAAGATCCAGTACTCAAAGAAACCAAAGATATAATCAACAAACAGGTACTATCACCTAGAGGTCACCAAAACAAAAAGAAGGCTAAGGGAGGTCATGGACCTGCCGAAAGCAGAAAAAACTAACCCCTTCTATCCTTTAATGATTAAAGTCATTATATGGAACATAAGGGGAATGAAGTCCAAGGTAGCAACTCTAAGACTAATGAAATTAGTCAACATATATAAGATAGACTTTGTGGCTCTTCAAGAACCTTTTGAGTTCAGACAAGCTTGAAAGATATAAAATAGCCTTGGATTTTGAATGCAGCAACCAACAAAAATAGGAAGATATGGTTCTTCTGGAGAGCTAATTTTGACTGCACTATCATCTCTGATAAAAGACAACAAATCACCTTCAAATGCAAGATGGATGGGGACAACCAAAACTTCTGGCTCACTACAGTTTATGCCAAACCAAAGGCTGTGAAAAGAAGAAGGCTTTGGCGCAATCTCAGAGACCTACATGATGTAATTGATGGAACTTGGGCTGTGTTTGGAGATTTCAACTCAATCCTAGCTCCGGAAGAAAAGAGAAGAGGAATACAACATAGTTTGACGAGGAGTTGACTTTATAGATTGTATTGAAGATTGTGAATTAGAATGACGCTGGATTCTCTGGCAATGCATTTACCTGGTGTAATGGTAGGAGAGGGAGAAGAAGAATTAGCAAAAGGCTGGACAGAGTCCTTATAAATGAGAACTGGTCAGACCTATAGCAACAAACCAGAATAGATCATCTTGCCAGAACATGATCAAATCATAGCCTCATTTTCATGGAATGCAATAACACTCGTACTTATTTTATCAGATACTTCAAGTTTTTAAACTTTTGGACAATTCAACCAGACTTCTTAAATCTGGTTGAGGACACTTGGAACATAGAGGTATATGGCAACTCTCAATGGATCCTGCAACAGAAACTGAAGACTCTCTCCAAAAATTCAAGTATTTGGTGTAGAGAAACTATTGGGAATGTATTTGAAAAGGTGAAACAATTAGAGGCAGACAGCCTAATATGAGAACAAACTTATGACGATGGTGACTCAGATGTCAATAGGGAGATCTTACATAAGGCACATGCAAAATATATCAAATGGTTAACTATGGAGGAATTAATTCTCAAGCAAAAAACCAAGTTGAACTGGGCTGAATATGGAGATACCAATTCAAGATATTTTTATAGCATTATCAAGCACAGAAGGAGAAGAACCCAAATCTACAGGATAAAGAATAGTACAGGGTTGTGGATTCAAGGTAATTCTGCTATCTCAAATGCAATAGTGGATCATTTCCATGAAATATTCACAAGGTAGGAGGAATGAGATATGGATAGAGTACTTAAATGGATTGAACCAATGGTAACGAAAAAAGACAATAACAGGCTACAAGAAACTCCTACTGAAGAAGAAATCAAGGCAACAGTTTTTTCCATAAACCCGAGTAGTGCTACAGGTCCGGATGGTTATAAAGGCCACTTCTATCAGGTTACATGGAATGTCATTAAAAAGGATATTTGCAACTTTGTGTAGCTTACTTCAACGGGGCATGCATGAGTAAATATTTTACACATTCATGCCTAGTTTTAATACCTAAATTTAGCACGCCTTCAAATTTCTCTCAACTGAGGCCTATCAGCTTATGCAATGTAACCTACAAAATTATTTCCAAGATCCTAGCTTTTAGAATAACCTCTATTTTACCAACTATAATCTCTGAAAATCAGGTTGGCTTTGTTAGGGGAAGACTCATTACAGAAAATATGCTACTAACTCAAGAGATTATTCATGGGATGAAGGAGCATAACGAAGGAGGAAACCTAGTCATTAAACTTGACATGTTCAAAGCTTATGACAGGATATCATGGACATTTTTTACAACAATTATGAGGAAGCTTGGATTCTCAGAAGGAGTAATTGAGTGTATCTATAGGCTTCTTTCTAATAATTGGTATTCAGTCATTGTAAATGGAGCTAGACATGGTTTCTTCAAGTCAATTAGAGGAGTAAAACAAGAAGATCCACTTTCTCTGGCTCTTTTTATTATAGCTGTTGAAGAAAAGTCTAAATCTCTCAATCAACTGAACAACATCACCAACTACAAAGGATCCACTATGTGCAAAAAGGGACCTCAAATCAACCATCTATGCTATGCTGATGACTTGATTTTATTCATAACCGGTGATAAAAACTCAATCAAGATGGTCATGCGGGTGCTTAAGGACTATCAAAATGCATCAGGAGAGGAGATAAACAGGCAGAAAACTAACTTCTACACCTATGGCCTTCAAAACAGAAGAACTATCAGAAGGTTTGAGAGGTGGACAGGATACAAGCATTGTAAATTTCTCTTCACATATTTGGGTTGTCCAATATACATAGGGAGAAAGAAAATTACATAATTTGCGAATATGGCTACTAAATTCCTGAATAAAGCAAACGCTTTGGTAGGGCAAATTAATATCTATAGGGGGAGAGCTGTTATTATTAAACACATTCTACAATATCAGACTCTACACTTGCTAACTGCATGGTTCCTCCAAAAACTATCTTCAACCAAATAGAAACTTATTTTTCTAACTTCTTCTGGGGTATGAAAGAAGGGAAGAACAATTATCACTGGAGCTCCTGGGATAAGATTTGCTACCCATATGAGGAAGGTGGGGTTGGATTCAAGAAATTGCAAGACATATGCTCTTCATTCTATATGAAGAGATGGTGGAGACTCAGAACTGAAAAGAACTTATGGACAAAATTTACCTTGACAAAATATTGTCCTAGGTCCAACTTACTATCAAAACAGAAAAACTTCAAAGACTCAAATATTTGGAGGAATTTACAAGACACCAGGAAGATGATTGATTCTAATATCATGTGGAAACTAGGGAAGGGGCATGTTCTTTTCTGGTGGGATTACTATCTTAGATCAGGACCCCTAGTCCAACACAATATCCAACCTAGGAAACCTGGGATTACAAAATTCAAAGATTTCATTTTCGACAACAACTGGAATTTAAATGCACTCAAAAGAACTCTCCCGGATCATATCACTGAAGAGGTCTTAAAGGTGGACATTAGAAACAAGGAAGATGCTTGAATCCTGATGTGTTGCTAGANTATGTGCATAATGGAGTCTATTTCATGTGTAGGTGAATTGGAGATGGAAGCCGAGCTAAATGGATGCATAAACGTCAAAAAATACGCTCAAGAGTCGAAAAGGAGTGACCCGGGCTATAGCCGGGCGTTTGGGGCTTAACGCCTGGGGTCTCTGGTCCGGTCCAATCCGAGTTTTGAAGGTTTTAAGTGTTTCCCGGTATGAATAGAAGTCTCCTACACGTTTAAGGTTTGTCCCAAACATATAAATAGACCCAAAAACACAACTTTGAGGGGAGGATGCCATTCTTGGAGAGAAGATACACACCGGATCATTAGGGAGCAAAGGATTATCAGTTTCTTCATCTTTTTCTAGTATTTACAATTCATTCAAGACTTATGCAATTGTTTGATTCTAGCATGAGTGGATAAACACCCATTGTTCTGGGGTTGTGGTTTAGCGATGAATATTGTTATTAGACATTAACTTAACCTTGATTATAGTTCACTCAATATATGGTTGTTTCTTCAATTTTGCGTTTAATTGCTTAATTGTTTGGCCAGCAATTTGGTTCTATATACTATTTATGTTATGCTTGGGAAAGCCGTATATAGATTAGAGAATAATTGAGAAGAGCGCGATCTTAAACCTTCAGGGGAANCTACGAGAGAAATTATTGATTAATTAGCAACCATGAGTGAATTATATAAAAGGGAGAGTTAATTAGAATTCAATACGAGTGGTGAATTGATCACAACCCTGGAATATTTGTCTCTACTGAATACACACAACAATATTCTTGTCACTTGATAATTATTTAGTTCATAGAATCATAGTATAAATTAGTTATATTCCTGGATTTTGTTTTGGCTCGATTAAATAACAATTAGAGTGATTTAGCAAGTAGTTTACGCAAGTCCCTGTGGGTTCGACATTCAATTTAACATTATATTACTTGCTACGACCACGTATACTTGCGTGTGCGTTTGGAACTAAAAAGTTTGTGGCGTTTCCAGGGACTTGAATATAGACTACTTTTTAGTTACTTGCTTTAATTATTTATTTTATTGAGTCTAACGTCACGTGATTTTTGCTCTAATCTCAGGAACTTCAAGTGAATGTGTAGGGTCAGAAGGCTGGATAGACTTGACGACTTTGACCCCGAACCTGAGAGATCATTTCATAGGAGATTGCGAGAAGCAAGAGATACAGACAATATTCAGGACTTCATCCGATTTCCTGTGAACATGGCAGAGGAACAACACATGGTTGTTCAGGAGGTGGCAATGCCCATTATTGCTAATGTCACCTCCATCATCGTGAAGCCCATAATCACTGGGCACTTTGCGCTGAAATAGAGCATGATCCAACTACTTCATGCAAACGGGAAGTTTTTGGGTCTTCCACATGAGGATCTACAGCAGCACATTCTGAACTTCTTGGAGATTAGTGATACTTATATCACTAACGGGTCACGCCAGATTATGTAAGGCTCACGCTTTTCCCATTCTCTATATTGGGCGAAGCAAAGCGATGGCTAAAGGCAGAACTAGCTAATTCCATCACAACATGGAACGATTTGGCGAGGAAATTTCTGGCAAGGTTCTTCCCTTCAGGAAAGACTGCAAAGATCAGGAGTGAGATAGTCTCCTTTAGACAGAAAATAGGTGAATCTTTATATTCAGCATGAGAAAGGTTCAAGGGGCTACTTAGAGACTGCCCTCATCATAATCAGACAAACGAGGTGTTAGTTCACACTTTCATTGAGGGGCTCCATCCGCAAACAAAAATTGTGGTAGATGCAGCAGCCGGAGGTCAGGTGTTGGATAAGAATTATGATGAAATATTTGCATTACTGAATAAATTATCCAAAAGCAATCCAGACTGGCAAGGTGAGATGGGGAGAAATGTGGTTCAGAAGTCACCAGGGGTTCCTGAAATAGATGTTGTCTCAGCATTATCAGCTCAGATCTCTACATTGACTAACCAAGTCAATCAGATGAACCTCATCATGAATAAGTAACAGGCCTAGCCAGTGCAACCAGTTCAACAAATTCAGGTATTTTGTGAAGTTTGTGGAGAGGGTCACATGAGCACTCTATGCCCAGCAAATCCAGAGTCTTTATATTTTGTGGGTAATATAAATCGAGGCCAACAAATCAATATGGGGACACCTACGCTCCCAACTGGAGGAACCACCCAAATTTCTCTTGGGGTGGTAATCAAGGCAACCAGAATCAATTTCGGCCTCAAGCACCTCAACAACAATACAGGCCACCTCAGGCTGAACAATCATCTAGTTTTGAGGAGATTATGAAGAGAATGATGAACGACTAACTTGCTTTCAATCAGAAAATAATGGCTAATCACCAGGACCAAGCAGTAACAATGAGAAACTTGGAACATCATTTGGGACAACTTGCCAGTTCCCAAAATACCAGACCAGCAGGAGCTCTTCCTCGTGATACTGGCCTAATCCTAAGGCTTAAGTCAATGCAATTACCTTGAGAAATGGAAGAATACTAGAAGAAGCTCCAAAAACAAAGAAGAATACATCTCATCCTGGAGGAGAATTAGTTCCCAATCCAGTTGAGGGGAATGAGAAAGATGATAAAGGACCCGAGCCAGTAATTGAAAGAAGGCCACCGCCTCCGTTTCCACAAAGACTGCAGAGGCAAAAAAATGATGCCGAGTAAAAGGAATTCCTAGATATGTTGAGCCAAGTGAGTGTAAATTTTCCTTTGGTGGAAATTTTGCAAGAAGTGCCTAAGTATGCGAGGTATCTCAGAGATATTGTGGCAAATAAACGAAGACATGCAGAGTTCGAAACAGTTGCACTTACTGAAGAGTGTAGTTCCAGAGTTCAGAGTAAACTTCCTCCTAAGTTGAAGGATCCTGGAAGTTTCGCAATTT
>ML373495.1:5331-17087 GCA_005239525.1 Nicotiana knightiana | reverse complement strand
GATGTGCTAGTTCGAGTGGGAAAGTTTATTCTTCCCGCTGATTTTATTGTGCTTGATTACGAGGCAGATGAGGAAGTGCCCATTATTTTGGGGCGACCATTCTTAGCTACTGGTGGAGCAGTTATTGATGTGAGGGCAGGGAAGTTAAAAATGAGAGTTGACGATGAAGAGGTCACTTTTAATGTGTACAAGGCACTTAAACTGCCAAAGCATTATGAGGACCTGTGCATGATTACTGTGGTCGACGTGAAGAGGATAGAGCAGAGTCCTTATGTGAATGGCAGTGATCCAGAGGAGGTGGTGTTGCAAATTGAGGGTGTAAAGATAATTAAGAAAAGAACCAGAGATGAAAATGGAGACCCGTTAAGAGCGTGCAAAAAGGTTAGGCTTCGTGGGAGAAAGAAGAAGAGAAATCTCCCAACCTGAGCAGAGTAGCAGAGTCATGCCACGACGTTAAATAAGGCACTTGTTGGGAGGCAACCCATCCTGTATATCTATTCTGTTTTCCATTTTTTTTTACTGTCAATTTTGTGTTGTTTTTATTTTGCGGAGTAGGGGAAGTCTAAGTACCCAAAAAGTTGAAGCTGAGGGGCACGTTTTAGCTTAAGTGTGGGGTCATCCCAACTCTAAAGATTGAGAATCATGTCCGAGCTAGGCCCGAGAGGGTCTCAAGGAGTATTTCTCACCCTTGTTTTAATGTTTTTCTTTGTGATCATGCATCTAAGACTATGCATAACATAAGTGTGGGGTGGGGAAACTACTTTCTGAGGTGTAATTGAATAAAATTATTATTTTTTAGAAAAATCTCGGAGTTTTCCCAATGATGGATCTGTTGGACAATTTTCTTGAGGGATAAAGTCCGATTTAAAAACGCCAAAAAGATTTTTTTTTATTTATTTGAACCTGGTCGAATTCCAAGGGTATTTTTCTTGAGGGATAAAGGACAAGGGTGTAACTTGAACCGGGAACTTTAAATTATTTTTATTTTTTTAGAGTAGTTAGGAAGAAACTGAGTAATTGAGAAATACCCTATGACATGTTTGATGTCGGCATATTAGGTTATGACATACATTCTGCTTTCCCTTATATTTGGTTTGACATGTGATGCCTGACTAAAAATAAATAGCCTATTTTGTGACGCCTTAGCTCAGTTGTTCAACTTGTATGCTACATAGTGTAATAGTGCTTAATTCTCTTAATGTTGTGTGTTTGCTTGACTTGAGAGTTGAATAAAACCATTATGATTGAGTCATGTGCAATGTGTGACTGAGGTTTAGTGATTTTCTATGCTATTCTATGTAGTCTAGATTCTAGAACTTGCCCCGTGTGTTAATCGAAGCGAAATTGTAGGTTATGCTAGTCTAGGAGATGACGTAGGAATTTTCTTGCTTGATTATGCATGTTCTTGTCACATAAGAATTACATTTTCCATTGCTAGCCCCTTTGAGCCGTTTGAACTTTTCTTTGGTACCCACATTACAAGCCATACCCATATTTTGTTCTTAAATCGAGATTTTTGCACCTTTTCCTCCTAAGGCACTTAGTCGCTAAAAGAAGTAAGGTGAGATATTGGGGATTAACTTTGGAGTGGAGCCATGGAAAGGCCTGTTAGTGCACTAAAAATTGTATTCAAAAGTCACTAGCCATTGAATCTTCATGTATGGAGTGGGTGTAGGAAAGAAAAAAAATGATAGTAAAAGTATGTACAAAAAGATACACACCTCCAATTTTTATTAATTTATGCTAATGAAAATATAGAAGTGCTTAATTAAAAAAGGGCTATGTTGAATATGAATTGTGGCAAGAGAATTTGTTGAGAAGAATATGTGTTGATTTGTGAAGGTAGTGTATTAAAGTGCTTAGGAGGGTTAGTCACTATTCCTAAATATATCCTACCCGTCCCTTAGCCTACATTACAACCTTAAAAGTCCTAATTGATCCTAGATTTGGCTAACTTGAATTAGTGGAGATATACACTACGGGCAAGCTTATGGTACGACCACGGGATGCATATGAATTCTTTGTGAAAGTGAGGGAATTTGTTCAATTGTGTGATGTCCTTAAATTATGTTCAAAAGCATATTGAATGTATGGACTAGTTATATTCACTCTTTTGTTGTTGGTCAGGGCACATGATCTTATGAAAAATTGGTAATGTTGTAAACTTTCTTGTTGAGTAGGTGCATGAATTGAGAGGGCTTAGTGGTTGCAAGTTGACTCTTGAGGTTGGGTGGTTGCAATTAGGTTATTGGTATTATTTATTAAATTGTTATAATTGGGCATGTTTAAACAAGGGAAAGAATATGAAATTTTGTATGTTCATACTTGATTGCCGGTATCGGTCATAGTTAAGGGGTAATGTGTGTGATTGAAAAGGAAAATACTCCTTGTTAATGAAATGTGTACGTGTTGAAAGATATTGCTCGAGGACGAACAAGAGTCTATGTGTGGGGTGTTGATGTGTGGTTAGAATTCATGGTTTAAAGCATTATGTGCCTTACATTTTATGTGCGTTAATGATAAAAATACACGCCATATGTGCATAATGGAGTCTATTTCATGTGTAGGTGAATTAGAGATGAAAGCCGAGCTAAATGGATGCATAAACGTCAAAAATACGCTCAAGAGTCGAAATGGAGAGACCCGGTCTATAGACGGGCGTTTGGGGCTTAAAGTCAGGCCTGCCCAGGATGTAGCTAGGCGTTTGGGGCTTAAAGCCAGGCTTGCCCAGGCTGTAGCTGGGCGTTAGAGCCCTAAAGCCAGGCCTACCCAAGCTAGCTGGGCGTTTGGGGCTTAATGCCGGGGGTCTCTGGTCCGGTCTAATCCGAGTTTTGAAGGTTTTAAGTTTTTCCCGGTATGAATAGAAGTCTCCTACATGTTTAGGGTTTGTCCCAAACATATAAATAGACCCAAAAACACAACTTTGAGGGGAGGATGCCATTCTTGGAGAGAAGATACACACAAGATCATTAGGGAGCAAAGGATTATCAGTTTCTTCATCTTTTTCTAATATTTACAATTCATTCAAGACTTATGTAATTGTTTGATTCTAGCATGAGTGGATAAACACCCATTGTTCTGGGGTTTTGGTTTAGCCATGAATATTATTGTTCGACATTAACTTAACCTTGATTATAGTTCACTCCATATATGGTTGTTTCTTCAATTCTGCGTTTAATTGCTTAATTGTTTGGCCAGCAATTTGGTTCTATATACTATCTATGTTATGCTTGGGAAAGTCGTATATAGATTAGAGAAGAATTGAAGAGAGCGCGATCTTAACCCTTCAGAGGAACGTATTTGTGGTTAGGATAAGAATATACCTAGTCACCGTACTTAATTAAACATTGTAATCTTAGTGCGTTCTAATAGATTAATTTCATAGGAATATAGGTGTTAATCTATTGAGAATAGGCGATTAGTACTTCGGGAGAGGGCTACGAGAGAAATTATCAATTAATTAGCAACCATGAGTGAATTATATAAAAGGGAGAGTTAATTAGAATGCAATACGAGTGGTGAATTGATCACAACCCTGGAATATTTGTCTCTACTGAATACACACAACAATATTCTTGTCACTTGATAATTAGTTAGTTCATAGAATCGTAGTATAAATTAGTTACATTCCTGGATTTTGTTTTGGCTCGATTAAATAACAATTAGAGTGATTCAGCAAGTAGTTTACGCAAGTCCCTGTGGGTTCGACATTCGATTTAACATTATATTACTTGCTACGACCACGTATACTTGCGTGTGCGTTTGGAACCAAGAAATCCTAATGGCCACTTCTCATGCTCTTCTGCCTTCAAAGCATTCAGAAAAAAAAAGAACAAGAACCCACAACTTGCTAAGCTATGGAGTAATGAAGTACCATTCAAATTCTTATTCTTGATGTGGAGGATCCTAAAAAATAAACTTCCCATTGAGGAACATTTACATAGATTTGGACTCAAGATAGCTACTGGTTGTGTTTGCTGTAGAAAAGCCAAGGAGGAGACTGCTAACCATATTTTTATTCAGAGTGTCATAGCTTCTAATACATGGAGAAGAATTGTTAGTCCCTGGTTATTGATATCACACCAGTGAGTATCCATAATACTCTTAATAAATGGTGGAAGCTCAAGCCTAATAACGAGGTTCATAGGATGCTTCTGCAATTCTTTCATTCTTCAGACTAAGGGGAGCTACATGGCTAGGGTGGGAAAAACTGGTGCAGGAGGAGTTGTTAGGAGAAGAAATGGAGAGATGGTCATGGCATTTTCTATACCTCTCCAATTCTCAACTAACAATTACAGTGAGACCTATGCAAACTTGCTTGGAATTAATTGGTGTTATGCACATCACATAGATATCTTGTGCCTTTAACTTCACTCACAGCTACTTGTTAATATGATCAATGGCAAGCTCAATCCCTATGGCACTTATACAATGAAGTATAGTAAATCCAACACAAAATCAGGGAAAAACAAATTCAAGTCCATCACTGTTACAGAGAAGAAAATAAGGTGGCTGATTCACATGCAAAATATGCCACAACACTAATGCCGAAATGATTTCTATCTCCAGGAGAATGACTTACCCAGGGAAGCTAAATGAGCACTTAAAATGGAAAAATTGGGACTTGATGTTTTATACGTCAATACCACACAAGAGGGGGGGAGGAGAATTGTGCGGTGTCTGATTTTCGCATGTACTTGATATAGAAGGACTAGTTTCTTCTATGTGTTCCAACTCCTACTGTTTGCGGAATAATAAATACAGAAGTTAAAGAACGCATAGATTTTTACGGGTAAAACACCTGGCTCAAAAGGTGAAAAAATACGATCTACTACCCAGTAGGATTTTCCCAAAACTCTTTACTAAATCAGTGGGCCAAAACAGCATTTACAAACACTCTTTTGTAAACCTAGGATTACCTCTAATCCCTTATAACAAACTAGCTTTTAGCTATTTGCCACAAACTCCAAGTTAGCTATAACTTGAATACAGAGTACCTATTACAGACGCTTCTAGATAAACCTGAAAAGGCACAAGTTAAAACCACCTACTACAAATAAACTAGACTAAAAGACAACAGTTGGAACTGATTCTTTTAGCTGGTTCAAGTAGCTTCAGATTCGTACACTCAAATTTCACACAGGCTGCTTGCAAAATTGCCTCGCTAATGTGCTCTCAATTCTTGCTTAGCTTCTGCTTTTGTGCGTACCTATACAATACGAACAATTTGCAATATATATGATTAGTAGATAAGGAATTAACTAGAGTTCTAATGCTACTCTTCCTTGGTGGAAGAGTTCTAGTTAATCTCAACTCCTCAAATCCTTCCTTATCTTAGATTCTATTCTTACTGGATAAGGAGTCCTTCTCCTTATTATTTTTGCAGTCTTTTTTATCATGAGATATCTCTATTTTACCAGATTTCTTTTATCTCTTGCATGTGCAACTCACGTGCCTTTGACTCTGCTTGTGTCTATGTCTGCCAGTGATGGACTTGGTTCATTTCTGAGTTCCTTTGTCAATCTTCAAAACTATTCAATTTCTTGGGCCAACAAATTCTCCCTTTTGATGATGACATACTTTGTGCGTCCATAAGCTTAGGATTGTATCCAACTTAGTCCAACATTGACACATATTAGAGTATTAAGCATTTATCTCAAAAGAACCAGGGATATTAGGTTATAAATATCACATGTTCAGAGCAGCACAACCATTCTTTTCCCTTTTGGCATCATCGAAAAGTTGCAAAAATTATGTGAATCCCATACATTTAAGGATTACTTATGTCCACTTGGGCAACTACAAGTGCAATAATGGATTAATCATCAATAATCAACTAATAATTCAAACTATCAAAGAAACAAAAATACTAAACAAGAGCAAAAGCATCATATTTCATTGATAGAAAGTACGATTTTTCCACAATCCACAAAATGAAATAAAAACAGTTAAAAACATGAGCAAAACCAAGAAAAAGTCTTGTGTCTGGGTCACTGATGTTCTAGGCAGGCAAGGCAACTAAGGCTTAGAAGAGCTAGAGGCTTGGGTTTTGGTTTGGAGAAGAGTTAGCATATCTCAAAGAATTCCCTCATTCTTCTCCCTTTCCTTAGTAAGCTCAGCTCTGAGAGCATCCCTCTCGGATTCAACCTCTGTCAAACGATTTTTCTGCCTTGCTATTTCAGCATCCTTCGCCTCATTCTCCTACACTAGAGCTCTGACTTTGTTGTTTACAGGTGTCCTCTTTGATGAACCAGGTTCATTGGGGATGATATTTACCTCATAATCACAAGCCAGAAGAGTATTTATTCCAAAGTGGTCCTTTCTTGTGGCTATCTCCGCCTTTTTCAGTGGCACCTTGTAATGAGCAAGTGCAGAAGTGAGAATAAAGCCATATGAAATGGCGTGGGCTTTGGAGCCATTGACAACTCTATCCAATTATAAACCAAAGCCAGTTTACCTACCTCCCACTGTCCAGGCACTCCATCAAAACCAAATCCATGTAATTAGCAATGTGCCTCCTTTCTTGTCGTGGCAACACACACTTGTTGATAAATTCAAAGATCACCTTGTGTGGGGGCTTCATTTCACTCTTATAGACTGCCTTGGGCTCACTTTCTTCCTCATTGTCGCAGAACTTCCTTGTGATCACCAGTGCAGTTGGAAGAGCATCTATACTTGGCCATTTTTGCCTTGTGTAGTCATCATAGCCTTCATAGGGAATGCCAAGGATTTCACCCAATTCTTTGGCATCGAAAGAATTTTGGACCCCCTTTACCAGGCTGATGACTCTGCCATCTATGATCTCAGTGTTTTCCATAAATTCCACAATATCATTTCTGGCCAGTCTCCCATCCAACTGAAGGGGCATGTCCTTCCAGCCCTACCTCTCAAGCTTCTCCAGCAACAGAATCATGATTTCTTCTTCTATGTCTTTCCAAAAACTTCCCTTCAGAATTGTACGTTTTCCAAACTTTGTCAACTTATCCTTCTCACCATCAGATTCAACCGCCTATTCATCACCCCAATCATCTTCTTCAGGAGTTTGCACTTTCTTGGGTTTCACTGCTGTTGGTCCCAAACGCACACGCAAGTATACGTGGCCGTAGCAAGAAATATAATGTTAAATCGAATGTCGAACCCACTGGGACTTGCATAAACTACTTTCTGAATCACTCTAATTGTTATTTAATCGAGCCAAAATAAAATCCAGGAAGGTAACTGATTTATACTACGATTTTATGAAAGAACTAATTATCAAGTGACAAGAATATTGTTGTGTATTCAGTAGAGACAAATATTCCAGGGTTAAGATCAATTCACCATTCATATTGCATTCTAATTAACTCTCTCTTTCATATAATTCACTCATGGTTGCTAATTAAGTGATAATTGCTCTCATAGCCTTCTCCTGAAGTACTACTCGCCTATTCTCAATAGATTAACGCCTATATTCCTATGAAATTAATCTATTAGAACACACTAAGATTATGATGTTTAATTAAGCAGGGTGACTAGGTATATTCCTATCCTAACCACAAATCCGCTCCCCTGAAGGGTTAAGATCGTGCTCTCTTCAATTCTTCTCTAATCTATATACGGCTTTCCCAAGCATAACATAGATAGTATATAGAACCTAATTGATGGCCAAACAATTAAGCAATTAAACGCAGAATTGAAGAAACAACCATATATTGAGCGAATTATAATCAAGGTTAAGTTAATATTGACTAACAATATTCATGGCTAAACCACAACCCCAGAACAATGGGTGTTTAGCCACTCATACTAGACTTAAACAATTGCATAAGTTTTGCATTAATGGAAAATACTAGATTAAGATGAAGAAAACTGATAATCCTTTGCTTCTTTAATGATCTTGTGTGTATATTCTCTCCGAAAATGGCATCCTCTCCCAAAGTTGTGTTTTTTGGGTCTATTTATATATTTGAGATAAACCCTAACCGTGTAGGAGACTTCTATTCAAACCGGGAAACACTTAAAACCTTCAAAAGTTGAAATTGACCGGACAGAGACCCAGGTGTTAAGCCCCAAACGCCCCTTATCGCCAGGGCAGGCCTGGCGTTAGGAGCCAAACGCCTGGCTAACGCCAGGGTCACCCTGGCCTTAAGGGCCAAACGCCCCCTTAATGCTTGGGCATGCCTGGATTTAGGGGTCAAACGCCCGAGTATGGCCCGGGTCACTCCTTTTCGACTCTTGAGCGTATTTTTGATGTTTTATGCACCCATTTAGCTCGGATTCCATCTCCAATTCACCTACACATGAAATAGACTCCATTATGCGTATATAACGTGTATTTTTATCACAAAAGCACATAAACTGTAAGGTATATAATGCTTAAAACGATGAATTCTAGCCATGCATTAACACCCCACACTTAGACTCTTGCTCGTCCTCGAGCAATATCCTTCAACACGTACACATTTCATTAACAAGGAGTATTTTACTTTTCAATCACACATATTACCCCTTAACTATGATCGATACCGGCAATCAAGTATGAACATACAAAATTTCACATTCTTTCCCTTCTTTAAACATGCCCAAGTATAACAATTTAATCAATCATATCAACAACCTAATTGCAACCACCCAACCTCAAGAGTCAACTTGCAACAACTAAGCCCTCTCAATTCACGCACCTACCCAATAAGAAATTACAATATTACCAATCGTTCATCAGATCATGTGCCCACACCAATACAAAAAAAGTGAATATAACTAGTCCACACATTCAAATTTTCTTTTGAACATTATTTAAGGACATCACACAATTGAACAAATTCACTCACTCTCACAAAGAATTCATATGCATCCCGTGGTCGTACCATAAGCTTGCGCGTAATGTAGATCTCCACTAATTTAGAGGATCAATTAGGACTTTTAAGGTCGTAATGTAGGCTAAGGGACGGGTAGGATATATTTAGGAATAGTGACTAACCCTCCTAAGCACTTTAATACACTACCTTCTCAAATCAACACATATTCTTCTCAACAAATTCTCTTGCCACAATTCATATTCAACATTGACCTTTTTCAATTAAGCACTTCTCTATTCTCACTAGCACAAACTAATAAAATTTAGAGGTGTGTATATTTTTGTACATATTCTTTTTCTATTTTTTTTCTTTCCTTTTTTTCTTCTTTCCTACACACACTCCATATATGAAGATTCAATGGCTAGTGACTTTTGAATACAATTTTTAGTGCACTAACAGGCCTTTCCATGGCTCCACTCAAAAACTATTTCCCGACATCCCACCTTACTTCTTTAAGCGACTAAGTGCCTTAGGAGGAAAAGGTGCAAAAATCTCAATTTAAGAACAAAATAGGGGTACGGCTTGTAATGTGGGTACCAAAGAAAAGGTATAAAGGCTCAAAGGGACTAGCAATTGAATTTTGTAATTCTTATGTGACAAGCACATCCATGATCAAGCAAGAAAATGCCTACATCATCTCCTAGACTAGCATAACCTACAATTTCGCTTTGATTAACACACAGGGCAAGTTCTAGACTACACAGAATAGCATAGAAAATCACTAAACCTCACTCACACATTGCACATGACTCAATCACAATGGTTTTATTCAACTCTCAAGTCAAGAAAGCACACAAAATTGAGAGAATTAAGCAACATCACACTATGTCGAATACAAGTCAAACAACTGAGCTAAGGCGTCACAAAATAGGCTATTTATTTTTGCTCAGACATCACATGTCAAACCAAATATAAGGGAAAATAAAATGTATGTCATCACCTAATATGGCGGCATCAAACATGTCATAGGGTATCTCTAATTTACTCAGAACAAAAATAAAATTAATTTAAATTACCCGGTTCAAGTTACACCCTTGGAAAAGAACTGTGGTCAAAAGAAAAACCAAGGGGGGATTACTACACTACCTAAAAAAACAAAAAATCTTTTTGGTATTTTCTTTAGACTTACTTCCCTCAAGAGAGCTATCTAAGAGATCCATCATCTGGAAAAGTCCACAATTTTTATATATATTTAAAACAACTACAAAAACTTTAAAGAAAGAAAATCATTTACTATCATGAATACAAAACTACAATACAAACCCACATACGGTCCAACAATTTCACAATTCGTAAGTACAACAAAATACAACATACACACCCCACACTTAATCCATGCACTGTCCCCAGTGCATTATATAGAGACAAAAACATGCATAGAAGAAAGGTACAAGAAACTCCCTGATCATTCAGCATCGTCATCATCTGACGCTCTCAACTCCTCCCCATGCTCATCTTCTTCATCATCTTCATCATCCGAGCGCATCGGCTATGCATCAGAGTCGTCAGGAGTGTTGATATCCTTATCATCAGGGAACCTGTATCCCTCACCCGCTCCAATCATCTGCTGCGCATGAGCATTGAGCGGGTACCTCTGATCCAATTCAACTCTCTCATCAACTGACGCCGTCCGACCTTCTATTCGCAATTGAAAATCCATCATCCCATAAAGATGGGCCATGAAGCTATCATCCCGCACATTGCGCTCTGCATTGGTCAGGGAAGGCTCTTCCTTCAGTCTTAGGCCAGAGATGGCACTCTCTCGTTGGAATTGATCAATGGTATGGTCAAAGTTGGGCTCAACCGCTACATTCTCATTTAGCAGGAACTAAGTTATGAAATTTGGGAATGGTATTCGATCAATTCTATTGCTCGAACGCACCAACCCCATTTGATAGCGCATCAGCTGGCCCACATTCACCCTCTGCCCCGTCATGAGGAAGTAGAGCACACAAATCCTCTCTCGGCTGATTAAGGTGTCATGGTTGCATGGTAGTATCCGTGCATTAATCACTTTAAGCCACACCTGGGTCTCAACCTTCATTTTCTTCTTTGGAAATCTTTTATGGCGATTTGTGGCTCTATCCCGAATCTAAGAAGTTGTGGAATCAACCCCACAAAGTGTGTGCCTCACCTTTCTATAGTTGGGATGGCGGATGAATTCCTCTAAAGGCTCCACCGGAACATTTGGTGCACCTAGGAAGTCACAAATGGCCTTGGCCGAAAAATCTACCAAGTGCCCACGAATTGGCACCAATCCGTTCTTTTCCTTAGGGTCAAACCCTGCGTAGAATTCTCGGACTAAGTTGAGGTTGATGTCACCATTGTGTCTGAACACATATCCTAGCCCCAACTCATGGATGCTCCGCCAAATCACTGGGAATTTTGATCTTAGACTCCCTTCCTTAATAGCCCTTTCAGGGTGAACATGCTTGGGTTTGCAGCGTGCATACCATTTCCTGGATTGCACTGGTATGTTGTTGAGACTATATTCCCTTTCACTAGTGGGTCGCTGTCTCATAGCAGCGACAACAGCTACTGCTTCCTCACCATCTTTTTGGAAGTAGCATCCCCCTCTTTTCTTTTCTTTTCTTTTGGGGTTGTGGGGGTTTTGTTTTGCTTGTAGCTGGGGCCGAAGACTTGTCCTTCCCCTTGCTAGTGGCTCTTCTGGGTAGCATTGTTTTTCTTGCACATAGGATCAGTAATTAGTGGGTGTCACAAGGTATGTAACAAAAACTTTCCAAAGGATACCCATACTTCACCTTGGTACGTTAATGAATAGTTTACCTAAAGGGCTTCTCGTGAGCCTCTTCACACTTAACATTTCATGGAGTTGACAATGCATGATACTAGTGAGTTTTTTCCCTGAGACTCGGGCTCCAAATGGAATATGTATTTCCATTGAGGCATTATATCGAT
>MDKJ01360220.1:0-24206 GCA_005239525.1 Nicotiana knightiana | reverse complement strand
ATGTGTTTTCCAACAATTTCAGAAATAAAAATACCTGAAGAATTTAGTGTAAAATGAAATAAGACATAAGTGGACCCTCGCGCCAAAACATGAATCATAAATTTCCCCTCGGGTAGAACATCACTCAACATACCTCGTAGTCACTCAGTATCAGCCCCTCAGGAAACCTCACTGTCACTCATGCCTCCCAATCACTCGTCACTCGGCACTCGTACTCAGTAGGTACCTGCGCTCACTGGGGGTGTGTACAGACTCCGGAGGGGCTCCTTCAGCCTAAGCGCTAATATAGAGCTACCTCGTGGCACACTCAGTCAAAAACTCTCAAAAGCCCCTCGGGCGTATCAGTAAAACGGGGTACTCGACCCAAAACATCATTATATCTCAAAATAGTGTAAATAAGGCTGAGTTTTGAAATCAGTTAAACATAACATGACTGAGTGTAAATCATAAGTCAACACTGTGAGGAAAATAGCAGTAAAAAGCCCCCAAGGGTTCTAAACAAGTCGGTGCGAGGCCCCAAACATGGCTTATAACCCAAATATAGCAATAGTTTTAGAACACAATTTAACATATGATTTAGAGTAAAAATACGCAACTCAATAATTTCCGCGGAGAGGACCAAGTCCAATCCAAAAATCAGTGAACGCCACATACTCGTCACTCGACATGTGCGCCATTCTAACAACAGTGAGAAATACGAAGTCCGGGGTTTCATACCCTCAGGACAAGAATTATAGCTATTGCTTACTTCTACCGAGCCACAATACTAATCCGCGATGCTCTTTCCCTTTAAATCGACTCCCGATTGCTCCAAATCTAACCAAAACCAGATTAAAATCATCACTATACACTAAATGAACAAAACCCAATCGAAAGCTATCAATTTTAAGCACAATTCTCGAAATTGGCCAAAACCTAAGCCCTGGGCTCATGTCTCGGAATTCGATAAAATTTACATCACTAGAGTCCTCATCATCCCACAATTCTATACATACCAAGAACACCAAAATCGGACCACAATTTCCCACTCAAATCATCTAAAGAAATTTCCAATTCTCATGCACCTAACCTCCCCAATTTTGGGTTTAAATTCAACAAATTTCTGGTTTAATTACTTAGAAAACAACATAGAATCGAGTTATGAAGTCAAAAATCTTACCTCCAAGTGATTCCCTTTGATTTCCTGTTCAAACCCTCTCAAACAGCTCCAAACCCGCTCAATAATGGAGGAAAAATAGACTCAATTCGCAAACATAGCCTTTTAAAACATTCTGCCCAACACTAAATCCTTCTTCAGTGCGATCGCATTTCCAGGGATGCGTTCGCGATGCACATTCCATCCCACTCTATGCATTCACACACCCACACACGCCTTCTCATAGCTCAAACATCCATTCCTCTCACGCGCCTCAGAATCACTATGCGATCGCACAAGGAGCCACGCGACCGCACTACTCAAGACTGCCCAACCTATGCGATCGCAAACCTTCTTACGTGATCGCTTAGAACAAATTTCCTGCCTCAATCTTTACTCTACGCGATCATGGATGAACTCACGCGATCGCAATGAAGAAACCACTGCTGCTAAAACACCAGAAAAACAAACAGACTCCTTAAGACCAAAAATGCCCGTTTGAGCATCTGAAATACACCCGAGGCCCCCGGGACCTCAACCAAACCTACCAAAATATCCCATAACATCATTCAAACTTTTTCGAGCCTTTGAAACACCAAAAACAACGCAAAAACACCAAAATCACATCAAATTCAAGCCTATGAACTTTGAAATTTCTAAATTTCGCCAATGATGCCGAAACCAACCAAAACACATTCGTTTGACCTGAAAATTTGCACACATATCCAAAATAACATTACGAACCTGCTCCAACTTCTGGAATTCCATTCCGACCCCGTTACCCCATTTTCCCCCGCCGACCAGAAATCGTCAAAAACTAACTTTCACCAATTGAAGCCTAATTCTACATCGGACATCAAAACTTCATTCCAAACACACTCCTAAGTCCCAAATCACCTAAAGAATCTATTTGAGCCATAAAATCCATATGCCGAGGTCGTTTACCAATAATTTAACTCCTAGTTGACCTTTTTAACTATTAAGCTAATTTAAGAGACTAAGTGTCTCAGTTCTCACCACGACCACTCCGAACTCGAACCAACCTACCCAACACAACATAAATAGGCTAAGCAACATATGATAAATCAGAAATGGGGGAAACGGGGCTAATCTCACGGAATGACCGGCCGGGTCGTTACATTGCATTACAATATATTGGTATGTGTGTATTTTATTTGTTTTGCAAGAACGAACACCACAACGTGGAACAGCCAACCCATTAGCGGGACTAAGATCCCAGCTCAAGACGATTAGTGAAACTCAAAAATTTTGACTCCTTCAGATCAGACCACAAAATTCAAGCTACCATAAGTGACCAATCTTCCGTCTCGTCGTATCGTTAATATGCGATACTGGGGCAATTCTTCGACTGACACTTCCAATTTTCTGTACTCCAGAACTACATGAGGCATGATCCTTGTTAAGCCCGAGGTATGTACGCAATTCAAAGCCAGAATTCGGCTCCAGTATTCTCAAATCTTTCTAGATTCATCCTTAACTCAATCCTATAATTCACCATCCCCATTTATTGCAATACTTGCCTAAATGCCGGAACAAAATTGGCTTGGTTTCAGTTTCTTTGCCCAAAAACTCTTTCATCGTCTTCGGTCAAAGAGGGGCAGCTTTTGACGACCAATTTTGACCGTCCCCTTTTAAAATAATTTATTTATACTTAATAATTTACAACAAGTATTTTGAAAGCTTGCAAAGTTATTCAAGTGATAGTTTTGAAATTAATCGCGTAGTGTTAACATTAGGTGATTACAAATATATTTACTATGTTAAATATTATTAAAATAAGTTTTTATATATACATTACGTAGGTTGTGTAATTAATTTAACAAATCACGCTTTAATTTCTAGCTAATTAGGTTATTTTGTGAATTTTAAAATTAGTGTTACAATGTAGAAAATAAAGTATTTAATATTTTTGATAAATAATTAATTTAAAATAATTAGTAGTATATAATAATTATAATTTTTACCATATTTTTTTGAAATTGTTAAGATTATTTAAATTAAATTCAAAAGGGATTAAAAGACCAAAAGGCCACAATTGCAACTCTCAAGTCAAATGCAAAATGGCCTTCCCTTAAAACATTTTGGCCCAATGCATTAGCCCAATCTGAGAAAATAACCCAAGTCCAATTCCCATCTCTCCACCATGGCAATCCCCGTCGTTTCTTCTCGTCCAATGAGGCTATTCCACATCATTCGTCTCCCACCGTCAGTAAACAAACACAACAAATCTGGGCCGTTCGTTTCTTAGATCACCAGTCCATGATATTTAACCTTATTTCCTCTATAATTTTTAAACTAAGAGATTTAATCTCGATCGTTGGATCACAAGGATCCAACGACCATAAAAGTTTCCCACAAAAACGTTTTAACACTAAAATACAGGGACCATTGATCTAAAAGATCAACGGTCCAGATTAACCCTTTCATTATTAACCCTAGAGATCAACCTCCAATTCCCCAAACCATAAATCATTTCATCTCTGACCTCGCCGCCTCTATTTACCTTTCCTCTCTCCTTTCTCTCAACCTCACAAACCAAATCAATCAAAAACCTTGCACCAATTTGTGCAAGGTCCCAAATCGATCAAAGATTCATCTCTTTTGCCTTATGAATCCGTGAATCCCGTGTCACGTCCCAACCTTGGGGAGCGTGACCGGTACCCAACCGAGTGAACCCGACTGAGCAAGCCTGGTAGACACCTTCTACCCATCTCACTATGATCAAAATGAGGCGTATTTTCGTTAATTAAACAATGGGAAAAATCATGCAAACATTACTAATTCATTTAAAACTTACTACATCATTTCTAGATCTCCAAAATATATACACATTACGGTTTAATGGTACAAGAATCCAAAACAAAACATAATTCGTTGACCTTTCTAATACCCATATACAAACCCACATAATGTCTACAAAGTCTCTAAATATATACAAAAGAGTACTACAAAAATGCCGGCAACAAGGCCCTGGCTATAACTCATGTACAATACATAAGGAACAAAAGATGTAGGACCCCGAAAGAAATGGGGCTCATAAAGACTGCTGGGAGGAGTATACCGCTAACGCTGGTCGGTGCCGCCTGCTGTGGAACTACCTGTATCAATTGAAGATGCAGCGCCCCCGACAAAAGGGGCGTTAGTGCCGTTGAATAGCACTAGTATGTATAACTAAACACCATATCATTAGAAAGATTAATAATACAAGAGGAAATAATCATGAAATCAATGAAAACCTTAGACAACACCACATCATCAAATTAAGGATCACATAAGCTTTCAAGTGAATTTTTCATAGCTTTAAATTGGGACATTTATTAGCATTGATATCGCATTATTCACAATACCACAGTACTTATATATGGAGTCCGATCACGACCCGATCGGCCAGGTTATCTCATTGGAGACATTCTCCACAATCTCAATTCTTGTTTCAATTTTGGTTTCAATTTCCAGCAATACCACCATGTGTGCGGCATGGCATCCGGTCACGGCCCGATCAGATAGGTCGTGTCACGCAAGACATTACCATTTTTTATCAATCATCTCATTTCATATTTTTCCTCACATATTTAAATTTCTTCGACACTAGTGGCCACAATCGTTACATCACACTTGGAACTTGGCCGCTTTCATAATTCGAGTTCTTTTCCCACATTTCACATTATTATCATTTTCGTCAAACGAGCCTTTCAATTCAAAATATTAAGTACACACGGGAGAAATTATGAAGTGTGTGGCATATAGCGACTTTCACATACTTTGGCATAACAATCTTTATTCAACTCGACTTGAAATCTAGGAATTTTAACACATATTCCATATCATTAATACATCCTCAAATGATAAGATAGCATAATGGGAGCACCACAATACATGTTGCACATAAATTCTTACAACACAAGCACATTTGGAATAGCATTTTCTACATCAATCAATGTTGGAACTTACACCAATTGCATGGACACCAAGGGGGTTCAATTTCTAAGAAGAGGGGGGGGTTTTAGCCATACATTCTGGAACCATTGTCACCTTCAATCTATTTTGAGGAATGTCACAATGTCACGACCCAAACTGGAGGATCATGACTAGTACTCGGGCCATACTTGCCGAGCACCAACGTACATTTTATCTGATATTCTTATTATCTTTAAGGGCCGACGAAATCAATATAAGTAGTAGATATGGATTATGAACACCAAACAATGATAGATAATGGAATGGACATGGATAACATGGGATAACAAGACTGTCAAGAAACTACATATAACTTAGGAGCTACCACGCTTCCATGAAAGACTATACAACAAAAATCATCCGACAAGGCATACCAAACTATACATAAGACGACACCTGTCTATGAGCCTCTAAAGGAGCATAAGTAATGCAACATAGTTGGAACAGGGCCCCGACATACCCATAATATCTGTAACTAAAAATGCGTACCAAGACCACGGCAAGTCCGGAGAAGGGATCTCGCCTATAGCCGCTGAACTGGAAAGCCTACTGTGGTGGGGGAACTGCGTCTACCTGTCTATCAAGACCTGCAGCACGACATGCAGCGTCCACAAATAAAAAGGACGTCAGTATGAATAATGTACTGAGTATGTAAGGCATGTCAATATAAATATCAACAATAATTAAAGAGAGGTAGATAAGGTACAACCTGTAACATCTGAGTGCTTCTAAAGGCAGTAACTGATATGCATGATACATATATACACATAATATTTTTAAAACATCCGCCTCTGTAGGCATCATCATTATCGTATCAACATCCGCCTCTGTGGGCATCATCATCATCATATCATACCCGACCTCAAAGAGGACTCGATAAACCCAACTGATCAGTGGTTGAACAATAGGTGCCATACCCGGCCGACTATAGCGCGGCTCGGTAGAGTAAAACAGATACACATATATAATGCATGCATGACTCATTGGAATCATGTTCTGAACATTTCGGAGCGACGTAAGGTCGATATTCTCCGTACACATCATTAGGGCTAACTCTGCATCGAGAATCTTATAAGAATCAGGAAGTAACAACAACATTGATAACATAAGAATAAGATAAGAAACCTTAACATCAATTGTTTCATAAGAAGGGAAACAATGTAAGTACTGCTAGCTTCTAAGAGTAGAGTATCTTTGGAAGATCGTTCATTGCATTATGTACAATCGGAGTCGTGCAAAAGAAAGAAAGGGATAGCCTCACATACCTTGTATATACTTCCCCAATCTCAAGCTATGCAATTGTCACGACTCCTTAGTCTACAATAAGAGAAACGACACTATCGTTATCATTTAAGCATCATAATTATTGTGTATCGACCATAACCTATTTTACGATAAAACGGACATAACCTACCCTATATATATGAATTCAAAAAAGTCAAAAAAATCACCAAACATCCCAAACAACATCAATAATAATCAAATTGAGCCTCCCAAAATAGTCCACACACAACCTAATAACTCCATACATAAGACTACCACCGTAGTCGTGTCAAACGACCCGGAAATGTTACGACGAATGAACAGCCCACAACCCTACATCTATATGGTGTTTCTCCAAAACATTCCTCATCAAAAACTCCACAATACAGTAGTAAAACACACAGCATAATAGCAACACAAAACAATCCGCAAAACAGTCCGCTACAAGTGAATAACTCGAACTCACGGCTTCCGATCACCGTCCCGTGAGTTCTTACAAGTATAAAACGAATTACCATGAATTTACAGCAAAGAAAAATAGATGAAAGAGAGAAGTAATCTCACCTTACTTTCTGGATAACTCAACCCTTATCTTGGTTCTTCAAACTCTAGGGTTTACCCCCAATTTGAACTTGAAAGAGAGGGAAAATCAATTAAGGTTTGTGGATAACTTTTGGGAGGAAGTTTGCAAGAGTTTAGGTCTGGTTATTTGTGAGATTAATGAGGGATATATTTCAGGAGATAATCCTTTTAATGGGCTCTTTGGATGACCCGAAATTGCCTCTTTTTGGGCTATCATTTAACCAAGTAGGTGACCCACCTACTTGTCACCTAACAGCTTGTGCAGTCTCGCAAAACTCTCTATATTTATCTACTCCAATGTCGTATTGATAAGTGGTTTAATGCTTTGGAAACTATACTCATAGATATTCAATTTGGTGGGTAGATCATCCTGTAATTCCATGTTGATTGGAAGAAAAGATTAATAACATTTGACCTAAAGCTTAAGTAAAACTATGAACTTAAGTTACGACAACTCTTGTCGACTTTTGTTTCATAACTCGTATGACTTCAAGACTATGATACGGATATTATATGATTCAAATACCTTAAAACACGAATTCTTGAGAATATCAATCACCCCTAGGTTTACCCAAAAATATGAGTTTCAACATCCTTGATTCGTTTAACTTCTAATGCGTGTTAATCACTCTTATACACTCTTGTATCATTTAAGATCAATAGGATTAACTTATTATCATCTCAAAGATAATCTGTTCTCATGTTTACGTCGATTAACTTATGGCATGAGCCAACGTACGTGAATATGGGTTGTAACACCCTCCCCCCCCTTAGGAGCATTCGTCCTCGAATGTAAGTGTTTAGGGGGAGCCTAACTCATCGTGGATTCCAACGAAAATTTTCGGCCCATTTTCCCCCTATAAAATGGATACTAGACAAACATACAAGAATTTAAACCCAACGTATTTTCATTCAAGGCTACGCAAAGCATTATGGATATGTACAATATCTGCATATCACCATTGTGTATTAAGGAAGAGTACTCTCAAGCTATTGCTTACCTCATAGAGCTGTTTCACCTTCTAATGCATCCTGCGTCCCCTCGATATCCTTGTTATCTTGAATCTGGAACAAGTAAGGGTATTTAGACTTCATATGCTCTTTTTCTTCCCAAGTAGTTTCTTCCCTGTTCTTGTTCCTCCACAATACTTTGACGGAAGATACATCCTTTGTTCTTAGCTTGCGGACTTGTCGATCTAATATAGATACTGGCAGTTCTTCATATGATAGATCCTCTGTAACTTGTACATCTTTGATAGGGACGACTCGAGAAGGGTCTCCAATACATTTCCTTAACATAGATACATGGAATACCGGGTGGACAAGTTCCAATTCGGATGGCAATTCTAACTCATAAGCAACCTGTCCAATTCTTCGGAGAATTTTGTACGGACCGATATACCGTGGACTCAGCTTACCCTTCTTCCCAAAACGCATAACACCCTTCATCGGTGAGATCCTCAGGAAAACCCAATCACCAACTTCGAACTCCAAATCACGACGTCGGACATCAGAAGAAGACTTTTGCCTGCTTTGTGCTGTCCTTAGCCACTCTTGTATCAGTTTCACCTTCTCAAATGGCTTGGTGAATCAAATCTGGCCCATATAGTTCTGTTTCATCGACTTCGAACCATCCAAGTAGTGATCTACATCTCCTCCCGTATAGTGCCTCGTACGAGGCCATTTTAATACTGGAATGATAGCTATTATTGTAGATAAGTGGAAGATGGTCATCCCAATTCCCCTTGAAATCCAGAACACATGCTCGTAGCATATCTTCAAGTGTTTGAATGGTACGTTCAGCTTGTCCGTCAGTCTGTGGATGGAATGCAGTGCTGAGATTCACTTGTGTGCCTAAACCCTTCTGAAAAGACCTCCAAAAGTTAGCCGCAAATTGCGCTCCTCGGTCTGATATAATAGATATCGGTACACCATGAAGCCTAACAATCTCCTTGATATACAACTTTGCATTATCTTCAGCTGTGTAAGTTGTCTTAACTGGTAGAAAATTGGCACATTTTGTAAGTCGATCAACTATCACCCATATGGAGTCAAACTTATGATAAGAGCGAGGCAATCCAATAATAAAGTCCATATTAATCACCTCCCATTTCTAGGTCAGAATCTCTATATTCTGAAGCAATCCACTGGGTTTCTGATGTTCGATTTTTATTTGTTGACAATTAGTACACTGGGCTACAAATTCTGCAATAGACTTCTTCATGTTATCCCACCAATACTGCTCCTTAACGTCAAGATTCATATTTGTCGAGCCGGGATGGATGGAATATCGGGATTGATGAATCTCAATCATAATCTTCTCTCTCAACCCTGCCATATCAGGCACATATAACCGGCCCTGGTATCTCAGTGCCCCATCTGCTCCGATCTCAAAAGCTATAATTTTACACTGTTGAATGCTCTCTGTCAATCGTACTAAGGTAGGATCTTCATATTGCCGTGCTTTTACCTTGGCTACCAAAGATGATTCTGATGTATTCTGTACAGTAACCCCTCCTTCATCAGAGTCTAACAATCTAATTCTCATATTCACTAGCTGATGAAGCTCATTAGTCAACCCCTGTCTACTTGCCTCAATGTGTACAAAGGTTCCCATTGACTTACGACTGAGAGCGTCTGCCACAAAATTGGATTTACCAGGATGGTACAATATTTTGACATCGTAATCTTTTAGTAATTCAAGCCACCTACGCTGCCTCAAATTCAACTCCTTCTGATTGAAGATGTATTGTAAGCTCTTGTGATATGTGTAGATGTCAACATGGACCCGTATAAGTAGTGCCTCCATATCTTCAAAGCATATATTACTGCAGCCAATTCCAAATCATGGGTCCGGTAATTCTTTTCATGCTTCTTCAACTGTCTTGATGTATAAGCAATCACCTTCCCATGTTGCATCAATATGCACCCCAAACCTATACCTGAGGCATCACAATATACCACATAACCTTCTGTTCCTTCTGGGAGAGTGAGAACTGGCGCAAATGTCAATTAATTCTTTAACTCCTAAAAACTTCGTTCACAAGCATCAAACCACTGGAACTTAGTAGCTTTCTCTGTTAACCTAGTCAATGGTGATGATATAGAGGAAAACCCTTCTACAAATCGCCTATAATATCCTGATAGCCCCAGGAAGCTACGGACTTCTGATGGTGTTGTAGGTCTCGGCCAATTCTTTACTACATCGATCTTTTGAGTGTCGACACTAATACCCTCGTCAGATATCACATGGCCAAGGAATGCTACTGAGTTCAGCCAAGATTTACATTTGGAGAGCTTAGCATATAACTTATGATCCTGAAGCGTCTGTAATACTATCCGCAAGTGGCCCGCATGTTCTGCCTCCGAACGAGAATACACCAAAATGTCATCAATGAATACGATCATAAACACATCAAGATAGGGCCTGAATACAGTACTCATGAGATCCATAAAAGCTGCTGGGGCATTTGTTAGCCCAAACGACATCACCAAGAACTCAAAGTGCCCATATCTTGTTCGGAAGGCCGTCTTTGGAATATCCTTCTCCTTAACCCTCACCTGATGATACCCTGAACGTAAGTCAATATTGGAAAAATACTTGGCACCCTGGAGTTGGTCAAATAGGTCGTCAATCCTTAGAAGTGGATACTTGTTCTTTATAGTAAACTTATTCAACTGTCGATAGTCGATACAAATCCGTAACGATCCGTCTTTCTTCCGCACGAATAGGACTGGCGCACCCCAAGGTGAAGTGCTAGGCCCAATGAAGCCCTTATCCAGCAAGTCCTTCAACTGCTCCTTCAACTCGCGCAACTCTGTCGGGACCATCCTATATGGAGGAATAGATATGGGTTGAGTGTCAGGAAATACATCAATGCTAAACTCAATCTCCCTTTCAGGTGGAAGGCCTGGAAGTTCATCTGGGAAAACATCTGGAAATTCATTGACCACGGGGATTGATTGTAGAGTAGGCGGCTTTGTCTCCGCATCCCTAACGCGAACGAGATGATAAATGTACCCTTTTGAGATCATCTTCCTTGCCTTAAGATAGGAAATAAACCTACCTTTTGGCGTAGCAATGTTCCCTTTCCATTCGATGATGGGTTCATTAGGAAATTGAAACCTAACCATGTTCGTACGACAATCAACATTTGCATAGCATGAGGCCAACCAGTCCATCCCCATTATCACGTCGAAATCAACCATTTCTAATTCAAATAAATTCACCGAGGTTTGATGACTACAAATCATCACTGTGCAACCTTTATATACCCTTCTAAAAATCACAGAATCTTCTATCGGAGTAGATACAACAAGTGGTTTACTTATCAATTCAGGTTCAACACCAAACTTATTAGCCACAAAAAGTGTAACATATGATAATGTAGATCCCTGATCAATCAACGCATATACATTGTAAGAAAACACAGACAATATACCTGTAACAACATCCTGAGATGACTCGAGATCCTGTCACCTACTAGAGCGTAGGTTCAATTTTGAGCACCACTCGAACTCGGCATTGCACCTCTACCTCTACCACGACCTGTCGACTAAAAACCCCGTGCTGGAGGTCGAACTGATGAGGAAGAACCAGCACAGATCCAGTTGGCTGAGCCATACCACCACCTTCTTTATTAGGACAATCCCGCTTCATATGGCCAGGCTGTCTGCAAGAGTAGCACGCATCAAAACCTCGACGGCACAGTCCAAAGTGGGCCTTGCCACACTGATCACAACGGGGTGTTGGGAGTCTCATCTGACTAGTATCCCTATGATATTGCGAGCCTGATGCCCGTGAACTCTGACCTAGACCAGAATAGGTAAATCGATCATACTGAGGCCTCTAAAATCGTGGAGGAGCACTAGCTACAGGTGGCACCGAACTCCTCGAAAACTGGGGCCTAACACTACCTCTGAAGTCATGAGAATACCCTACAAACCTCGCCCTCTTATGATGGCCCCTATCCTGCTCCCTATCTGCCCTATGCTGGCGCTTACGATCCTCTAGGGTCTGAGCATAAGCCTGAATACGGGAAATATCCATGCCCTCCACCAAGGAGGCTGTCGTGCACTCATTTATCAGATGTGGTCCCAACTCGTTCATGAACATATGCACCCTATCACTTATCTCGGCCACCATATGAGGAGCATACCTTGATAAAGAATCAAACTGCATGCCATACTCTTGCACACTCATATTACCTTGTCTAAGGTTCAAGAACTTATCAGCTCTAGCTCGTCGTATCTCAACGGGCAAATAGTGACGAAGAAAGGCCTCAGAAAATTCCTTCCACACAGTTGGAGGGGCATTTACACCCCTGGATCTCTCCCAACTATCATACCAGAAAATCGCTAAATCCCGTAACCGATATGAAGCCAACTCTACTGCTTTTGTATCTGTAGCATTCATAACCCGTAGTGTACGATGAACCTGGTCAATAAAAGTCTGTGGGTCCTCCTTGGGGTCTGATCCGGTAAACACTGGAGGGTCTAGATTAATAAAATCACGAACTCTCGTACTATCCGGTTTATCAACAGCACCGGTATTCTGCCTCTGAGCCTGAGCAGCTACCAAGCTAGTCAACAACTGCACCGCACTCCGCATATCCTGCTCTGTAGGGCCAGACGGAGGAACTGGTGGTGCTGGGTTCCTCCTAATATCCTCTGGGTGAGATGGAGTAGATGAGGTATGAGACGGCATCTCACTCTGAGCCTCACTTTGGCCTACTCTGGCTTGAGGCACCTGACTGGTACCCTCTCCCGCAGCTATATCAAGTCTTCTACTAATCGATTACTTCCTAGTCAAAGGCATCGCTGAAAGAAAACAAGGTTAATATTAGATACAACAATAAGGACTCAACTCTACGCACGATCTAGATTTAGGAAGAAGGTAACAACCCTAGATGTCACGTAGTCTCCTGATTATAAATGTGGTGCGCTACACATCAATAATCAAGACTCTACTAGACACAACTCATAGACAACCCCTAGGACAGACTTGCTTTGATACCAAGTTTGTCACGACCCAAACTGGAGGATCGTGACTAGTACCCGGGCCATAGTTGCCGAGCACTAACGTATATTTTATCTAATCTTCTTATTATATTCAAGGGCCGACAAGATCAATATAAGTGGTAGATATGGATTATGAACACCAAACAATGATAGATAATGGAATGAACATGGATAACATGGGATAGCAAGACTGCCAAGAAACTGCATATAACTTAGGAGCTACCACGCTTCCATGAAAGACTATACAACAAAAATCATCCGACAAGGCATACCAAACTATACATAAGCCGACACCTGTCTATGAGCCTCTAAAGGAGAATAAGTAATGCAACATAGTCGGAACAGGGCCCCGACATACCCTTAATATCTATAATCAAAAATGCATACCAAGACCACGACAAGTCGGAGAAGGGATCTCGCCTATAACCGCTGAACTTCAAAGCCTACCGTGGTGGGGGAACTGCGTCTACCTGTCTATCAGAACCTGCAGCACGACATGCAGCGTCCACAAATAAAAAGGATGTCAGTACGTTAATAATGTAAAGAAAGGTAGAGAAGATACAACCTGTAATATCTGAGTGCTTCTAAGAGACAGTAACATGAAATGCATGATACATATATACACATAATCTTTTAAAAACATCCACCTTTGTAGGCATCATCATTATCGTATCAACATTCACCTCTGTGGGAATCATCATCATCATATCATACCCGGCCTCAAAGAGGACTCGATAAACCCAACTGATCAGTGGTTTCACAATAGGTTCCATACCCCGCCGACTATAGCGCGGCTCGGTAGAGTAAAACAGATACATATATAATGCATGCAGGACATTTTGGAATCATGTTCTGAACATTTCGGAACGATGTAAGGTCGATATTCTCCTTACACATCATTAGGGCTAACTCTTCATCTAGAATCTTATAAGAATCATGAAGTACCAACAACATTGATAACATAAGAATAAGATAAGAAACCTTAACATCAATTGTTCCGTAAAAAGGGAAACAATGTAAGTACTTCTAGCTTCTAAGAGTAGAGTATCTTTGGAAGCTCGTTCATTGCATTATGTACAATCGGAGTCGTGCAAAAGAAGGAAAGGGATAGCCTCACATACCTTGTATATACTGCCCCAATCTCAAGCTATGCAATTGTCACGACTCCTTAGTCTACAATAAGAGAAACGACACTATCGTTATCATTTAAGCGTCATAACTATTGTGTATCGACCACAACCTATTTTACGATGAAACGGACAGTACCTACCCTATATATATGACTTCACACAAGTCAAACAAATCACCAAACATCCCAAACAACATCAATAATAATCAAATTGAGCCTCCCAAAACAGTCCACACACAACCTAATAACTTCATACATAAGACGTCCACCGTAGTCGTGTCAAACGACCCGAAAATGTTACGAGGAACGACCAGACCACAAACCTACATCTATATGGTGTTTAAAAAACCATTCCTCATCCATAACTCCAAAATACAGTAGTAAAACACGCAGCCAACAACAACACAAAACAGTCCGCTACAAGTGTAACTCGAACTCACGGCTTCCGATCACCGTCCCGTGAGTTCTTATAAGTATAAAACGAATTATCATGAATTTACAGCACAAAAAAATGGATGAAAGAGAGGAGTAAACTCACCTTACTTGATGGATAACTCAACCCTTATCTTGGTTCTTCAAAATCTAGGGTTTACCCCCAATTTAAACTTGAAAGAGAGGGAAAATCAATTAGGGTTTGTGGATAACTTTTGGGAGGAAGTTTGCAGGGGTTTAGGTCTTGTTATTTGTGAAATATAATGAGGGATATATTTCAGGAGATAATCCTTTTAATGGTCTCTTTGGATTACCCGAAAGTGCCTCTTTTTGGGCTATCATTTAACCAAGTAGGTGACCCACCTACTTGTCACCTAATAGCTTGTGCAGTCTCGCGAAAATCTCTATATCTCTCTACTCTAATGTCGTATTCATAAGCGGTTTAATGAGTTGGAAACTAGACTCATAGATCTTTAATTTGGTAGATAGATAATTCTATAATTCCAAGTATATTGTGAGAAAAGCTTAATAACATTTGACCTAAAGTTTAAGTAAAACTATGAACCTAAGTGGCGACAACTCTTGTCGACTTTTGTTTCATAACTCGTTTGACTTCAAGACTATGATACGGATATTATATGATTCAAATAACTTAAAACACAACTTCTTGAGAATATCAAGCACCCCTAGGTTTACCCAAAAATATCAGTTACGACATCCTTGATTCGTTTAACTTCTAATACGTTTTAATCACTCTTATACACTCTTGTATCATTTAAGATCAATAAGATTAACTTATTATCATCTCAAAGATAATATCTTCTTATGTTTACGTCGATTAACTTATGGCATGAGCCAACGTACGTTAATATGGGTTGTAACACACAAGTTAATTCAAGAATTAGAAGGATGATCAATACTCTAGCCCATTTGAGCACATTATCAAGCACTAGATGTGCATTATGTTTTTAAGACCTTTTTGTGAAAGATTCTATCAACCCACACCCCATGCTTTACCATTTTTAGGTCACATCCTTCCTACATTCTTTCACCACCCATGCATGCAAACCAAACAAACCTTAAGGCCATGAACTATCTTGTTAATTACCCATTTTAGTAAACATTTTGAAATTATGAGCTGGGGAGTAGATTCTTACCTTTAAGGAGAAGACTTTGTGAATTTTACTTGTCAATCTTCAAGGTCTTTAGCAAGAATTGAGGAGAAATTAGTAGAGGATCACTCTCTCACACTAGGACTCCTTCTCTCACTCTAAACCTAAGCAATATGCTCAAAATGAGCCTTAACATATGTTTTAACGACATGGGATCGAGTTTAAAAAAAATTAGAAATCTGGAGCCCCAACACGGATCTACGGTCACATATGCGATCACATAATGGATATGCATTCCGCAAAATGATCGCAAAAAGTGCCCCTCAGGGACTTGAATTTTCTGCTCCGATTTGCAACCAATATGCGGTCCGCAGACTTGTTCTCTAGTCGCATAATGTGCCAAAGAACCTCCCTTCACAAAAGTCCAAGTACGATTATGCGACCATTGTGTGGCCCACAAAATGGTTGTGCGGTCGCATAATTGGCCGCGAAACTGACCTCAAAATTGGCCAAAAATACTGCCTCACTCTGCGGCCAAAATGCGGCCTACAGAGTGATTATGCGGCTGCATAATGGACTGCAGAAACACACACTTCTGCAAAACATTTTCCTTTAACTCAGTAGCGTACTGTTCAATCCAAAAATTCTGAACCGCGGCGAGCTTGCTCGCCACGAAAAATTTCTACTAGTATAACACATAAATCTAAGTTGGCACTGCGGAATTCCAGGTTTTAGGTACTGTTTTACGGGGCCTTACATCCCGCCAGTTCCTTCCCCATTTCATCATTCCATTTCAACACCCAAAATCTGGAACCCTAAGTTTAAATATTAAACTTCAAATCCTCTTATACTACGTCTAATCGGAGGATGCGTGAAACTTTCTTCGGAGATTCATCATGGAGTTCTATACCTAGAGGTCAAACTCAGTGACCTATGGGTTTTAGGGTTTGTCTGTTGGTTCAAAGCCTTCAACATTGATTTCGCCTCTTAGGTAAACTCAACACTGAATTCCCCTTTGTTTCGTTCTGATTTTCACTTGATTTTCTGTTATCATCTACCATGCGTCACTCTCCACTATTGGTTTGAATTTGAGAAACCCTAGAGCTTTAAATGGCACTATAAAAGGGACCTTTATTGATCTCACCAAACACACACAAAAACCACACATACATGAACACTATGTCTTAACACTGATATCATCTAAGAGAAATTTTAAGTTAAAAAATTCTAGGGTTCTGTCATGCCCCGAGCTTGGGGGTTAGACATGCACCCGGTGCCTCATCTATCCTTGCATACCAACTTGCGACTCAGGAACTGTGGACATATAATGTTGTACTTTGGCCAGGGGCCACATTGCAAGACAAGTTGAACTGAATGGACAATAACACTGACTAAATGTCAATATAAATCTGGGCCGATTAGGCCGTCATAACTACTACAACTGCCAAGCCAACAAAATATACATACTGCACTAACTGACATGATATGTCTACAAGCCTCTACTGATGGATGTTCCGTGATCGGAATAGGGCCTCAACCTACCCATAACCTATATGCGTATATAGAGAAGATGTACACAAAACTTCTAGACCTGGCAACTCCGAAGGACATGGAGCTTACTGATAAAGCTGAACTCGGGCAACACCTACTGAGGAGGTCAACTCGCCTGTCTATCTGAACCTGCACGTATGAAATACAGCGCCCCCAGAAAAAGGGAGATAAATATGAAATAATGTACCGAGTATGCGAGGAAATAATATAACTGAAAGCTGAAACAGAACTAATAATATAATAGCTGAAAGTAACTCGGAGTCAAAGATAATCTGAAGATATGCTCACCTGTTGAACTCACTCAACTCTCTCAATATAGTAAATAAAATAGCTGTCCGGCCCTATAAAGCTCGGTATATATATAACTTCTCTGCTGTAGTAGGCTCGCTCATAGGCGCTCGACCATACTAGGCTCTCTATCTAGGCCAACTGGGCTCGCTCATAGGAGCTCGGCCACAGTAGGATCGGTATATTACTTACCATCTGATCAGAGGTTGCCAAATAGGGGTCTGCCCATAGATTATAGCTCGATGGTAATAAAAATACTATAATACTATATATATGGATTCTCTGCTGTCTTGACTGGAAGAAGATAATACTCAATTGAACATAAAGTCCCGTTATGGCAGAATAGTTTAACTTATGAGACTAGGATAATGTATAAATTCAGGAGTATGAACTTCTATTTATGTCTCGTTATCAAACATATGTAATTATGAGATCATGCCAAAATGAAGGAAGGGCTTAGACTTAACATACCTAGGGTAGGGGAAAACCCGTATGGTATTTCTGAGAAGGATTGCACCGTACTCCCTTAAAATTGCAAAATCTCACATTGCTTAAGATGCTATAAAATCTCTATTTGAATTATTGAATACCCGTACCTTATTTGTTGAAATCTGTGTTTGAATTAATGTCATTGTTGTTCTCTAAATTGTTGGAAGATACGTAGCTTCAGATTTCCCCCCATTTAAAGTTTCTGCTATTCTCTTAATTGTTCAAAGACCTTTGAATTGTTTCAAAGATATGTAGACTTATTTGGATTAAAATTCCTTATGTTGGAATCGGTTGCCATATACCCATAATGACTAAGAGGAATATGTTTTGGGTAGTGGCTTGCTGCCATGTGGGGGTGGTTTTTTTTTAATCTTTATCCCATAACTTATTAATTAATTAGGTAATATTCCGGTACCTAATAATTAATCAATTACCCACATAATTAAGAATTATCTTAAATTACAAAAAATACTATTCATTTTTAATACACTTTATACATCATATTATCATGGTCATATGGTACCTTGTATGGTACTAGTCCATAAATATCAGGTATTATAGCTCCTACCGTATTTTACCCCAAATCGACAACCTTCAACGAAACTCATTTTCTTTGATTTGTTTACCCTTTTCTTTCATGGCACTTACTTATTACTTGTTATAAATAGCATAAATGCTTATAATATCAAGAAAATCTCATCCCCGAGTCTACGTCAATTAACTGAAGAAGAAACTTTAACGTACGAAAATGCGGGATGTAACATCCTTCCCTCCTTAGAAACATTCATCCTCTAATGTTTACTCTTAGATATGTTGGGAAAATTTTGCTGGAGTCTCCTCCGTACACTAGACTAAAACCAACTTGTACACAACCAGAAACATACTATACATGCCACACCTAGCCGCAGTCTATAAATTGCGACACTTGGCTTCATGTAACTGTCTATTATAAATTCAGAGAGTCAAAAATAAGAGCTTACCTGATGACCTACTGGCCTGAATAGAGCTGTGCTGAGGTATCCACCTCGAGCCATATCTTCAATTTGAAATAAGTGAGGGTATTTAAAATTTATTTCTTCCTCCGCTTCCCATGTCATCTCTTCCACATTCTTGCTTCTCGATAAAACCTTCACAGAGGCTATTTCCTTATTCGTAGCTTGCGGATTTTTCAGTCTAGGATAGCAACTGAAATCTCCTCGTATGAAAAGTCCTCCGTAATCTGTACATCATCTGTGGGCACCACTCGGGTAGGATCACCAATGCACTTCCTTAGCATGGATAGTGAAAATTCGGATGGACAGACTCCAATTCTGTGGGCCATTCTGACAGACTCCAATTCTGTGGGCCATTCTAACTCATAAGCTACTAGGCCACTCTCCGAATGATCCTATAAGGCCCAATATACCGTGGAATAAGCTTACCTTTCTTTCCAAACCTCATCATACCCTTCATAGGTGACACCTTTAAGAATACCCAGTCATTAACACCGAACTCTAAGTCTCGTCGCCGCACGTCAGAATATGATTTCTGAGGACTCTGAGATGTCAACAGTCGCTCCCGAATAAGCTTTACTTTTCTATAGCCTGCTGAACCAGATCTGTCCCATGTAACCCAAATTCTCCAACATCAAACCACCCTATATGAGATCTGAACTTACGCCCATACAAAGCCTCGTACGGAGCCATCTGGATACTAGAGTGGTAACTGTTATTATATGCAAACTCACAAGAGGTAGATGTTCATCCTAACTTCTTTTAAAATCCAACACACATGCTCGTAACATATCCTCGAGCATTTGAATTGTGCGCTCGACTTGTCCATCAGTTTGTGGATGAAAATCTGTGCTGAGACTCACCTGAGTCCCTAGACCTCTCTGAAATGACCACCAAAAATATGTTGTATACTAGGCCCCACGGTCAAATATAATAGATGCTGGTATTCCATGTAGCTGCACTATATCCTTAATATATAAATTTGCATAATCTTCTGCTATATATGTAGATCTGACCGGTAGGAAGTGAGCTAATTTTGTGAGACTATCGATTATCACCCATATGGAATCACACTTACGATGAGAACGGGGTAAACACGTGACAAAGTCCATGTTTATCGTATCCCATTTCCACATCGGTATCTCTATAGTCTGCATTAACCCTCCGGGATTCTAGTACTCTATCTTCACCTGCTGGTAACTAGGACACTGAGCGACAAACTCAACAATGTTCTTCTTCATATCGTTACACCAGTACACCTCCTTAATGTCGTGATACATCTTTGTCGACCCAGGGTGAATGGAGTACCACGGATAATGTGCCTATGACATAATCCTCTCTCGTAACCCTGCTACATCTGGAACACACAAACGACCCCTATATCTGAGAGCCTCATCTCCCTTGAGTTCTAACAACGACTTCTTCTTCTGCGGGACTCTCTTTCTCAACTCGACCAACTCTAGGTCCTTGTACTGCCTCTCCTTTACTTCAGCTATGAGAGATGATTTTGCAGTATTTTAGAGTACAACTCCACCATCGCCAAAGTCTACTAACCGAACCCCCAAACAAGCCAATTGATGAATCTCCCTAGTCATTTGTCTTTTCTCGGACTCTACATGTACTAAGCTATCCATAGATCGACGACTTAAGGCATCTGCTACAACATTAGCTTTACCTGGATGGTAGAGAATGTTAACATCGTAATCTTTCAATAACTCAAGCCATCGCCTCTGTCGCAAATTCAACTCTTTTTGCTTTGAAGATATATTGCAGGCTTTTATGATCTGTGAATACATCAACATGAACACCATATAAATAATGCCGCCATATCTTAAGTGTATGGAAAACCGCAGCTAAGTCGAGGTCGTCGGCCGGATAATTCCGCTCTTGCTTCTTTAACTGCCTTGAAGCATACGCAATTACTTTCCCATGTTGCATCAGGACACATCCTAACCGACACCTGAGGCATCGCAATACATGGCATAACCATCTGGGTACTCTGGAAGTGCTAGAACTGCCGCTGAGGTCAACCTGTTCTTAAGCTCTTAGAAACTCGTCTCACAGGCCTCTGTCCACTGAAAATTATTTGCTTTCTGCATCAACTTGTTAATGGTGATGAAAGTGAAGAAAAACCCTCTACGAACCTCCGGTAATATCCTGCTAAGCCTAGAAAGCTACAAATCTCTGTTGGAGTGGTAGGTCTAGGCCAGGATTTCACAGCCTCAATCTTCTTAGTGTCTACCTTTATACCTCCAAAGGATACACTGTGCCCCAAGAATGCTACAAACTTCAACCAGAACTCACATTTAGAAAACTTAGCATACAATTTATTATCACAGAGGGTTTGGAGTACCGCTCGCAGGTGGTTTGCATGCTCATCCTCTGAAGGTGAATAAACTAGAATATCATCAATAAAGACTATCACGAACAGATCAAAATATGGCTGGAATAGGCTATTCATCAAGTCCATAAATATGGCAGGTGCATTTGTCAACCCGAAGAACATGACAAGGAACTCGAAGTGGCCATATCTGGTCCTGAAGGCGGTCTTAGGAATATCTTTCTCCCGAACTCTGACCTGGTGGTACCCCAACCTCAAATCTATCTTTGAAAAGCATATAGATCCCTGCAACTGATCAAACAAGTCATCTATCCTTGGAAGTGGATACTTATTCTTAATATTTACCTTGTTCAGTTGCCTATAATCGATGCACATCCTCAGCGAGCCATCTTTCTTCCGTGCAAACAGTACCGGTGCACCCCAAGGTGAGCTACTAGGCATGATGAAACCTTTCTCCAGCAAATCTTTTAACTGCTCCTTCAACTCCTTTAATTCGGCAGGTTCCATTCTATATGGAGGGATGAATATTGGTTGAGTTCTCGGAAGCAAGTCGATGCCAAAATCAATCTCTCGCTCTGGAGGAATACCTGGAAGTTCATCTGGGAATACATCTGCGTACTCTTTGACTAATGGAATAGACTGAAGTGTCAGTATCTCAGCATCTGCATCTCTAACTCGCACAATATGATAAATGCAACCTTTGGTGATCATCTTCCTCTCCTTCAGATAGGAAATAAACCTACCTCTGGGTGTTGCTGTATTACCTACCCATTCAAGGACTGGTTTACCCAGAAAATGAAATCTAGCTATCTTTGCTCGACAATTAACTGTGGCATAGCAAGCTGCCAACCAGTCCATGCGCATGGTAGTATCAAAATCCAATATCTCTAGCTCAACTAGGTCGGTTGAGCTGACGACCACAAACTGACATGGTACAACCTCGATAAACCCGTCTAGCAATAATCGATTCTCCCACCGATATAGATACCACAAAAAGATCACTTAGTATTTCAGGCACTATACCAAAATTCCCCGTGACAAATGGGGTAGTACACAAAAAGTAGATCCTGGGTCTATTAAGGTATAATCATCATGAGAGAAAATGGTCAACATACCTGTCACAACGTCTAGTGAAGACTCCTGGTCCTGTCGACCTGCTAAAGCATCTCTATGATTCCTGTTACCACCTGAACTGGAACTTCAACCTCTGCCTCAACCTCTACCAGCCAAAGACTGAGACCCACGCCTTGAAGGATGCATAGATATAGATGATCTTGTTGCTGAATTCACTGATTGTGACATACCCCCAGAATCTCTATTTGGGCAATCTCGCATCATATGCCCCGAACGTTCACATGTATAATAAGCATCAGAACCGGCTCTACATTGGCTCAAATGTCCTTTACCACAGATGTCACACTACGACGGAAATGACCATGTCTGCCCTGAACCTCGTTGTCACTGCAAACCCGATGCCCGTGAGCTCTCACCTGGTCCTGACTGAGTGTAACGGTCATACCTGTAACTGAGGTGGCGGAGGCCAAGGTGGAAGTTCGAAGTACTGGGGCCTATAACTACCCTGAGACTGCTCCTGAGACCTGGCAAATCTCATCCTCTTACGCTGCCCTGACTCGGTCCTCTCCATACCCTACTACTGATGCCTACCCCTTTCTATATTCTGGGCGAATGCCTGAATCCAGGAGATATCCGTACTATCCTGCAATGCTGTGGTGGAACATGCCTCAGCCAACTCTGGGGCCAACCCTGCTATAAACCTGTGGATCCTGTCCTGTATAGTAGCAACTATAGATGGTGCATATCTGGCCAATGAGTCAAAACGGAGACTATACTCTTTAACACTCATATTGCCCTGCTTGAGGGCTAGAAACTGATCGACTCGAGCCTGTCAGATCTCTTGCGGTAAGTACTAGTCAAGAAAGGCATTCGAAAATTTCTCCCAAATAGCTGGAGGTGCATCACATCCCCTAGACCTTTCTCATCCCTCGTACCAAGGGATGGTTATATCTCGGAGTCAAAGAGCTGCTAGCTCAACTGCTTCTCTCTCCGTGGCATGCATAACCCGAAAGATCATATGAAGTGTCATGACCCAAAATCCTAACTTAGGTCGTGATGGCGCCCAACAACGGGGTCAGGCAAGCCAACACTCAATTTACTAAGGGTTCCTTCTTATTAGATTAGACATTTCAACATATACTCAGTTTCTAAAACTTAAGACATAAATTGACAAGGATAATTAGCTAGTTTTTAATCAAAAGTGGTCATGAGGAGGCGTGAGCCAATATATATACAGACCTGCTGTTGGTTGATTTCCCAATGCACACGCAAGTGTACGTGGTCGACAAGTAATACAGGATTTTAAGTCCAGATATCGTACCCACAAGGACTTGTGTAAACTACTTGCTAAATCACTCTAATCGTTATTTAACCAAGCCAATATAAAATCAGGGATATACTATTTTATACTAAAATTCTATGAAATAACTAATTATCAAGTGACAAGAATTATTGTGATGTATTCAGTAGAGACAAATATTCCAGGGTTGTGGTCTATTCACCACTCATATTGCATTCTAATTAACTTTTCCTTTCATATAATTCACTCATGGTTGCTAATTAATCGATAAATGCTCTCATAGCCTTCTCCCGAAGCACTCCTCACCTATTCTCAATAGATTAACGCCTATATTCCTATGGAATTAATCTATTAGAACGCACTAAGATTACGATGTTTAATTAAGCACGGTGACTAGGTATATTCCTATCCTAACCACAAATCTGCTCTCCTGAAGGGTTAAGATCGTGCTCTCTTCAATTCTTCTCTAATCTATATACGGCTTTCCCAAGCATAACATAGATAGTATATAGAACCTAA
>ML373494.1:27535-42646 GCA_005239525.1 Nicotiana knightiana | reverse complement strand
CTAACGCCAGGGGGGGCCTGGCGTTACCCAGGCCTTAGAGCCCTAACGCCAGGGGGGGCCTGGAGTTACCCAGGCCTTAGAGCCCTAACGCCAGGGTCCCCGGGACCGCCAGAAATCGTGTTTTGACGGGTTTTAAGTGTTTCCAAGTTAGAATAGAAGTCTTTGAGACGTTTAGGGTTCATTCTAAACATATAAATAGACCCAAAAACATCATATTGAGGGGCTTTTTGCAGAATTTCGACTGGGGATTCGACAGAGGATTCTACTGAGTTTTTCTTCTCTTCTCTTCTTTTAGTTTTATAGTTTATTCGTTCTAGAGTATTGGGTGTTACATGAACGTTGTAGTTGAAGCTTGAATTATTCTTATTGTTTATCTTAATTGGTTTGTTTATTCAATCTTGTGCTTAATTATTCAATTGCTTGATCACAATTGACTACTATCTACGAATCTAGGGTTGAACTCGGGAGAGGGAATTCTAGATTGCATATAAGATTGGGTAGAGCAAGATCTTAACCCTTCAGGGGAGCGGATTTGCGGTTAGGATAGGAATATACCTAATCGCCTTGCTTGGTTATTATACGGGAATTATTAATGCGTTCTTGTTAATCCTGATTCCATAGGAATATAGGCATTAGGTTAACTTGAATAGGCGAGTTGTACTTCGGGAGAAGACTACGAGCAATATTAACCTCGTCAATCAATAAACCTGATTAGAAGATTTAGGTTGAAAACTCAACGTGATTGTTTAACAACCCATAACTCTAGAATATCAATTTACCTTGAATTCATCTTTAAGTTAGTTGTCTATTTAATCTTTTGATTTCCTACTTTAGATTAATTCTAGTTAAATGTTTGTTTGAGTCAGTTTAGTTGATAGTTAAATCACAAGTCCCTGTGGTTACGATATCTGGACTTAAAATCCTATATTACTTGTCGACCACGTACACTTGCGTGTGCATTGGGAATTCAACCAACACCGGGCGCTATGTTGTTATTTTCACCTAGGTGACCGGACTCGTTGTCAATGTGTAAGGGTGTTGATTGAAAGTTTGACATTTTTATATTTTAGCCTTGAATCAAAGACACTTCAAAGAACAAGTGTAAAGTAGTGTGTGTTATGGAGGTTTTTATCAAATAACCATTATTATCCTTAGCCCCACGGTGGGCGCCAAACTATTTACCCTCAAAATCGAATAACAAATGAATTTATACGTGGTTTTAAGGATACATGGTCTAACTTGATACAAAACAAGAAATCAAATTAATACTGAAATTAATGATTAAAAAGTAAACACAAACCACACAAGTTGAACAATCTTGGCTTTGAAGGTTGGTCACCCTCGAGTCAAAAATGCTTTAATCGATGTCGGAACAGAATAATGAGATAATAAGAACTAGAAATAATAGTATATTTCTTTGGGATGCGTGTTACAATGTGTCAAATGAACTAGCAGACCCTCCTTTATATAGTAGAGGAGTCCTATTTTAGGTACATTTCTATAAAAGGTAACAATCTCTTGATTTTCTAATTGCCAGTTCTTTGCCGATATGCGCCGAGATTTCTGCCGTAATATCCGCTCGGTCACGGATATTTCGGTCTTCCGTTTGTTATTTTCGAGCTCGCTCGAGGATAAGATCGATACCAGACTCAACGTTCCTCGAAGGCAGGTCTTTCGACCTCAGGTTCTAGCTAGCGAGACTCGAGGTCAATCTCCACTTTGTGATCCTCACATTCTGAGTCAAATCTATTAGGTTGTAGTCGAGTTCAACTTCGACCTATACAAGTCATACTCGTTCTCAATGAATTTCTTATTTTAATCAAGAAAAGTGTAAAGCTTCGACTCCTCAATATGAATTTAGAATCATCATTCAAATTGGATGATCAAACTAAACTAATTTGCGTTCAGCACAAACTATTGTTTTATGATATTATATATAAAACAGAAAAATAATTACAATTCTACACTCAAAGTATTCTTTTTGAGGAAAACAACACATCATTATCCATCCGAAATACTTTCAAGTTTTTTATTAAAATAAAATAATATTAATTCAACCATGTCGTACGTGCTATGAGGATAATTTTACAAACAACGCGTCATTATCTTCAATGTATTTCAATGAACTGGAAATATTAAACTCTAAAATTGACGATGTTATGTTATGTGTTTTGAAGGCTCGACTAAGGTTGGATAGGGTATTAGGACTGGTTGGTAAGTTTGGTTGAGGTCCGGGGGACGTCGGGGATGTTTCGGATGCTCAACGGGTTGATTTTGGACTTAGAAAACCAGCTGAAGCATTGAGGGTTCTGGTGTTTCGCACTTGCGGATGGGGAGCCGCAGGTGCGGACGTGCAGGTGCGGACAGGGACCTCGCAGGTGCGGAATTGACCTGGGTCAGTTAGACTCACAGGTGCGGCAAGACTTCCGCAGATGCGGCCCCATCCTTTTTAGTGAGATTTCACACCTGCAATGTGTTTTCCCGCACCTGCGGTCCAAGGGGACGCAGGTACGGGATTGCTGGGCAGTTTATACCAAATTTGAGGGTTTGAAATTGATAATTCAAAAAACGATTGGGAGCTCGAGGTTAGGCGATTTTGAGTGGGTTTTGAAGAGAAGACTCATAGGTAACGATTCCTAACCTTATTTCACTTGTATATCATTAATCTATAGCAATTTCTTCCATATAACCAATGAATTTGGGTGAAAAACCATGAAAATGGGAGGAAGGTTCCCCAAATAGAAATCCGATAATTTAATGAGATTTTGGCGTCGGTTTTCGATGATTCTTGTTCGAGTGAGTTCGTGAGTGAATGTGTGTTCTAAATTTGTAACTTTCACTCGTTTCGGAGACGTGGGCCTGGGGGACGTAAGTCCAATTTTCCTAATTTTGCGTATTAGCCTTGAACTAATTGGCTAGATCGATTTCTTACAATGATATTTACATTATGAAATTGCATTGAATAGATTTGGGCCATTCAGAGTCGGGTACTCGTGGCAAGAGCGTGGTTTTGAGTTGAGTAGAGCAGTCGAGGTAAGTGGCTTGCCTAACTCTGTGTTAGGGACTTCCCCTTAGGTTGTTTTGATACTATTTGTTGTCTGGGCATCGTGTACGTGAGGTGAAGAGTACGTGCACGGGCCATTGTTGCTAAAATTCCATTTTTCCTTCCATGCCATAAATCATTCCACTCTTATTTCACTGTTTAATGTGCTAATTGTGTAGTTTAGATTAGGAGGATCATGCCTATCTATTTTACCTGAATTTCCTATTTGATATTATGTGCACCATGTTTAGTTAGTCCTATCCTTTGTCTTGCCTGTGACTTTTCTCCTGAACTGTTTAAATAAACCTTATCTGGCATGCATTCACATTTCATATTTAAATTGGGACTACGGATGTATTCCGGGAGCTTTCCCCTAGTACTGCATATTTAAATTGGAACTATGGACGTATTCCGGGAGCTTTTTCCCCTGTACTGCATATTTAAATAGGGACTACGGACGTATTCCGGGAGCTTTACCCCTGTACTGCATATTTATTTTGGGACTACGGACGTATTCCGGGAGCTTTTCCCATGTAATGCATATTTAAATTGGGACTACGGACGTATTCTGGGAGCTTTCCCCCTGTACTGCATAATCATTTGGAACTACGGGACGGTATCCCGAGAGATTCCAATTTGTGATATGTTATGTTGAGCCGAGGATTTTCTTTACTGTAACCTTATATTTTTTTTTCTTAAACTGTTTACTGTAGACATTACCTATATTTTGTATTGTTTTAAACTGACTTATTTAGAAATCCAGTAGAGCCTTAACCTGACCTCGTCACTACTTGACCAGGGTTAGGCTTGGCACTTACTGGGTACCAAATGTGGTGTATTCATGCCCTTTCCTGCGATGTTTTTCGTGTGCAGATCCAGGTATGAGCTATCAGCCTCGTGGTTAGTCGTTGTTGCTGATTCTAGGAGACTGCAAGGTATTTCTGTCGCATCCGCAGAATCCTTCGAGTCTCCTTCTACTCTATCTTGTAGAGACGTTCTTATGTACTTTTCTAAATTTTTTTTTTTTGTTAGAACTATAATAGTGTTAGAGGCTTGTGACTTTTTGTGATATTCCGGGTTTTGGGAAGTTATTTTTTGTATGAGCCGAGCGGCCAGTAGGTTACTTATGTCATTGCCCTTTCCCCTATATTGCTTGCGTTTTATTTCGATTTTTTCCCCGTTATAGTAGGCTTACCTAGTCGTAGAGACTAGGTGCCGTCACGACACCTTCGGAGGGTAAATCGGGTCGTGACAGTCCGTAGTCCCAAAATAATATGCAGTGTTGGGGGATCTCTCGAAGTACGTCCGTATTCCCAAAGTAAATATGCAATACAGGGGGGATTTCCCAGAATACATATGTAGTCCCCAATTTAAATATGCAGTACATGGGGGATCTCCCAGAATATGTCTGTAGTCCCCAATTCAAATATGCAGTACATGGGGGATCTCCCAGAATACATATGTAGTCCTAAAGTAAATATGCAGTACAGGGGGGATCCCCCAAAATACATATGTAGTCCCCAATTTAAATATGCAGTACATGGGGGATCTCCCAGAATACGTCCGTAGTCCCCAATTTAAATATGTAGTACAGAGGGGATCTCCCAGAATACGCCCGTAGTCCCCAATTTAAAGTGCAACAAACAAAGACAACAATTATAGCACGGCAGAAAACTCGTACCTCACCACATCAAATACAAAGCAACCATGACAATGACACAAGGTACGGCGAATAAATCAATAAAAGAACTTCAATTCGCACAGAAATAGTAGAACATCGTTCACAAAGAATAATCACGGTAAAGAATACTACGTATAAAGAGAACAACTTGACCAAGGAAAAACAAGACAAAGCGACAAATCCACAAAATTCAAGTCAATAATAGGAAGCCAACACAAGTCAAATAATCTCGAGTAAGGACAAGTCGACTAAGATGTAAGTTGTCTAAACCCCTTATGAGGTTGAGCAATGAGAGATAATCAACAATTTAATTAATTATAGGCAGTTTATGAAAATGTAGCATGACGAAAGAAGAGGTAAAACCTTTTGTCAAGTCAAATCAGGGTCAAGTAGGAGGTAAGGGTGAATCCTAAAGCAATTATCTCTAATCAAAATGTGTAGAGGTGAAACTAGCAAATAAGAATTCAAACGTATCAAGAACAACTCCATGCAAGGTGAATATAAGGACCTAAGTATCCTAAAAGGTCAACCTTCTACAAATAAGTATGAGCACACACTCGTCACCTCGCGTACACGGACTACAATCAACATAGAAGACTCAAATCCTAAGGAGTAATTCCCCCACACAAGGTTAGGCAAGATACTTACCTCAAAGACGACAACCTGGTACACTAAAATGGACTTCTCAGGTGAAAGGCCTCCGGACGGTGCAAACCAACTAGAACATTCAAAACACACATAAAACTTATAAGGAACTACTCCAGACAATAAAGCTTCAACCTTTATCAAATTCTAAAAATCGTTCTGAAAGTCGACTCCCGGGCCCGCACTTCGGAACCCGACAAATTTTATAAAAATCCGAATATTCATTCCAATATGAGTTCAACCATACAAAAAATTACCAAATTCCGATACCATTTCGTCCCTCAAATCATGAAATTTCGTTTTGAAAATTTTCTTCAAAAACCAACATTTTCCTAACTAAAAACACAATTTAAATGATAAAATCAAAGACTAATTCATGGAATATATTTAGTTCTAAGTGAAGAACACTAACCCAATCGAATTGCTTGAAAAACCCACCAAGAATCGCTAAGAACCGAGCTCTAGAAGTCAAAATATGGAGAAAATGGCAAACCCTCAGATATAAACTCTCTGCCCAGGCGTGATCGCACCTGCGATGAAAATAGCCGCTTCTGCGCAACCGCGGGTGCGCACGACCAACCGCACCTGCGCTCCATTCCCACTCCTGCGCTCAAGACTCCGCTCCTGCGAAGCTACACGTGCATTCCATTTATCCGCATCTGCGGAGACTGCCCAGGCCAGCTTGCTCGCACCTGCGCCTCCTCCTTCGCACCTGCAACCATCGCACCTGCGCCCAAGGTCCGCAGGTGTGATTACACCAGAACTTAGTTTTTCCCCAAAACCATGGAATTCATCTGCGACTCGTTCGAAACACACCCGGGACCCTTGTGACCCCGTCCATGCATACCAACAAATTCCATACCCTAACACGGAACCGCTCGAGGTCTCAAATCACATTAAAACACGACGAAGCTATGAATCGCACCACGAACTTTCAAATCTTCAAACGTCTAAACTCGTGTCGAAACCTATCAAACCAACCCGGAATGACGTCAAATTTTGCATGCAAGTCCAAATTGACTTAACGGAGCTGCTCCAACTCTCAGAATCGTATTCCGACCCCGGTATCACCAAAGTCAACTATTGGTCAAACTTCTCCATTTTCCAAACTTCAACTTTTTCAACTTTCGCCGAAATGCCTCAAATTATCCTACGGACCTCCAAATCTGAATCCGGACGCACAACTAAGTCCAAATTCACCATGCGAAGTTGCTGAAATCATCCAAAACTCATTCAGGAGTCGTTTACACAAAAAGTCAAATTCTCACCTCTTAAGCTTCCAAAACTAGAATCCTTCTTCCAATTCGACTCTGAATCATCTAGTAATTGAATCCAACAATGCATGCAGGTCGATATGCATAATTTGAAGCTGCTCAAGGCCTTATGCCACAGAACGGAGCTTAAATTCTCAAAACGACTTGTCGGGTCGTTACACATAGTAAAAACATATTTCATACAACTAATTATATACAACTTATCTACAACTTTCATACATTATTTCTACCCAATTATATACAACTACAACATCATACCAAATAACTACAATTTTTATACAAAGTTTATACAAGATGTCTTTTGTATATTTTGTATTTGATTTATACAGAGTAAAAATAAATTTCATACAACTAATTATATATTATACAACTTTCATACATTATTTCTACCCACTTATATACAACTATAATATCATACAACTTAAATACAATTTCTATACAAAATTGTTCAACTTTCATATAATATTTAAATAAAATAAAATATATATATATATATATATATATATACAGAAAAATATAATTTTTCTATAATTTTACTATAATTTCGTAAGCATAATGTATGTCATGTCTTCTTCTTCGAGTTTCAATCTAAAATTCAGCCAAAATCAAGTCTAATCTTCATCAAAACACTCTCAAAATTGAGATATAAACTCCAAACAATGGTTGCAACAACACACAATCCAAATAAATAATGGTTTTTGAAAACCCAAATTCAAATTCAAAGCTTTTTAATAGCTCTCAATGGTGTAATTGCTGCTCTCTTTTCCTTTGTGCTACATTACTGGAATTAGGGATTGAGAGATAGAGAGAGACTTAGATAGATAGATAGAGAGAGAGAGAGAGAAAGAGAGAGAGAGAGAGAGACGGAGAGAGAGAGTGTAAGCATGTAATTTTTTACCCGCGCAATTTTGTAAAGATTATATTTAGTATTCGGAGTATTTTTAATATTTTTTTGAGTTTATAGATATTTTTATCTTCAATTTTAGTTTTAAAATAAAAATTGAAAACGCACACACACACACACACATATATATATATTGTCACGACCCAAATTCTACTCTAGGTCGCGATGGCGCCCAACACCGATGTTAGGCAAGCCAACACAATTCATCTAGTGAATCCCATTTATTTTATTAAAAACCTTTCCAACAATATCTTAACTTAAATCACTAAGCATTTAAAAATAACAAATGACAAAGGCAAATTAAATTGCAAAGATCAAAAGAAGTCAAATTTAAATAAGTACATCCCCAAAAGAATAGTCCACCAATATTTGTGCCCGGAACTAGTGTCACAAGTATATGGGCATATAGTAGAATAAATAAAAGAATACATTTACTCTACTGTCTAAAATAGAATAGACAGAATAAGCAAAAGAAAAGACCCAACGCGCTGCTAAACGACATCAGGATAAGCAGCTCACCATGGAATCTCTGCCTCTATATCAAGAACGCTCTCCGGACTGGTAACCAGCTGCACCTGCCTCAGAACCTGTACAATTAAGTACATAAGCGTAGCATGAGTACATAAACATTATGTGCCCAGTAAGTATCCAGTCTAATCTCGAAGAAGTAGTGACGAGGGGTCGACTTGACACTTACTAGGGTCAAGCATTATATTTAAGAATGAGGCTAAGCATGAACATCAAGATTTAATAGTAGAAAATGACAAGAAATGACAAATCTTTCCATAAATGCATGCATTTCAATTTTTATCATTTCAGTTAATAATTTATTTTTCAAAGCGTTTAAGCAGTTAAAATAAAGGAAAAATGCCAAGCAATAGCATGCGCATATAATGTCGAGGACGTACGGCTCGATCCAACGAAATAATAAATATGCGCTGCTGGAGGGTCGAACGGCGCGAACCATAGATGCATCTATTACCCCGCTCGCGAATCATACATGCGACGCAGTCAAATATAAATAAAAGAGTTACCTCACTCGTGAATCATACATGCGACACAAGTACTCATAGATACACACATTCAAACAGCCAATTCAAGATTTCATTAGGGGAAAATTATTCAGGAAATGACAACTTATCTTGTAACAATGAAGAAACTGATGCTTAGTAATTTAGAAATATATTCACCAAGTTCGACACAGTTTAGGTCTTTTAAGTTTATCAATAACATTTACAAGTACGGCAAATAAGCATGCTTTTGGATCCTAGACTACCCGGACTTAAGAATTTTAGTAGTTACACATGGACTCTCGTCACTTCGTGCGTACGTAGCCCCCAAAAATAGTAGCACCCAATTAATTATTTCACCTATGGGGACAATTCCCTCTTACAAGGTAAGAAAGGAGACTTACCTCGTATCAAGCCTACTTCCTGATTCAACAATACGCTCAAATATATATCTTTCAGTCTCGCCGTCGCGTACGACCCAAACCATAATATATATCTTTCAATCTCGCCGTGGCGTACGGCCTTCTCCCATGAGAGTGGGGGAAATAACACTCCGCTTGCGGAATATAAATTGCGAAGCGGTCACATGCACACACAATCCACACATTTACTATTTATCAATTACTTTTTCGTGCAAAATTCCTTAAAATTACTTAAATTCCATGATCTCAGGAAAACAAGCCGCATGTAACATTAATTCACTAAGCATATAATTCATTTCAAGGAAAACATAAAACATGGTGTAAGCCTAACTACCCGGACATAACAATAATAGCCACTACGTACGGACTCTCGTCACTTTGTACGTACGTAGCCGCCACAGTTATCACATATAGCATTTAAATTACCTAGGGGAACAGTTCCCCCTTACAAGGTTAGAAAGGAGACTTACCTCGTGTAGAATCTACTCCCCGGACTAAGAACGCGCCCGAAACTCCGAACTATACACCCGAGGACTCGAAACTAGCCAAATGTTATAGGAATACATTAATTTATGCTCAAAGTATGAAAATTCTACTACTTTAGTAAATTCACAATTCTTGAAGAAATTCTAAAATCCAACCCCGGGCCCGCATGCTCGGATTCCAAAAATTCTCGAAGGAAACACTCACCCATAGCCTAAGGATCATTAATATAAGATTTTTACTTGATTTCATAGCTAATTCACGGGTAAATTCTCAAATTATCGAAAGCCCTAGGTTACTACCCAATTCTTGATTTTTCATTGATTATGTGATTAAACTTAATTAGGAATTCATGCATTTACAAGTCTTGAGATGAAATTTACTTACCTTCTAGGGGTTGGGTCGTGGAGCCTTCTTCCCAAGCTCTCAAAGTGTTTAATAGATGAAAGAGTGAAGAAAACAATGAGGAATCTCGTATTTAACAAACACACTGTCTGACAGTGTTTCCGCACCTGCGGCTCGAGGACCGTACCTGCGGTCTCGCACCTGCGAGCAAAGGCTCGCTCCTGCGGAAATGAACGAGGGAGCCTGGGCCGGCACCTGCGGCTCCGCTCCTGTGGAAATTTGTCCGCACCTGCGAGAAATGTCCTGCCCTTTGGGGGCCGCACCTGCGAGGATGGGACCGCAGGAGCAGTCCCGCACCTGCGACTGGGCAACCGCACCTACGGTCACACCAGAACAGGTGCACCATCAGCTATTTCAGCTGGTTTTTGGCCTCGTGTGGTGTCCGGGAGGCACCTGGGCCCACCCGAGCCCCCATCCAAATATACGAATAGGTCCCAAATCATAATACGGACTCGCTCGAGCCTTCGGAACACCCAAAACAATGCTAAAACTCAAAATCACACCCCAAAACCCCTAGAACCAAACTTAGGAACTTTAAGTTTTCTTGACTTCGCTAACAACGCGCCGAACCGACCTATACTACTCGGAATGACACCAAATTTTGCAGGCAAGTCATAAATGACATAACGGAACTATTCCCGATCTCGGAATTCCATTCGGACCTCGATAACACAAAAACACGTCCCAAACCAAAATAGGAACTTCTTATTTCAATATTGGGTGCCAAAACGCTCCGGGGTCATCAGAAACCCATTCCGAACATATGCCCAGGTCCGAAATCATCATACGAAGCTACCGGAACCGACGAAACTCAATTCTGAGGTCGTTTACCCAAAAAGTTGACCGAAGTCAAACTTGGCCTTAAAGGCCAACTTTAAGGAACCAAGTGTTCCTATAGCACTCTAAACACTTCTGAATCCCGGACCACCCGCCCCCGCAAGTCATAAATCACAATAAGCCGCTATGGGAAGTTTCATTTAGGGGAACGAGGCCCGGTAACGCGAAACGACCGGTCGGGTCGTTACATTCCAGGGCTCCCGAGGCCCCGTCCAAATATACCAACAAGTTCTAAATCATAAAACGGACTTGCTCGAACCTTCAGAACGCCTGAAACAACATTAAAACTAAGAATCACACCCTAAAACCAATTAAATCAAACTTATGAACTTTAAGTTCTTCAATTTACTTCCAACATGTCGAAACACACTTATACTACTCGGAATGCTAGCAAATTTTGCATGCAAGTCCTAAATGACATTACATAACTATTCTCGGTCTCGAAATTCTTTTTGGACCTCGATATCACCAAAACACGCCCCAAACCACATTTATAGAACTTCTAAAACTTCAAGAATCAAATTTTCACTATTTGACGCTGAAACGCTCCCTGGTCATTCGAAAACCCATTCTGAACATACTCCCAAGTCCGAAACCATCATACGAATTTATTGGAACCGTCAAATCCCGATTCTGAGGTCGATTACTCAAAATGTTGACCGAAGTCAAACTTGGTCTTTTAAGCCAACTTTAAGGAACCAAGTGTTCCAATTCCAACCCAAACTCTTCCAAATCCCGAACCAACTATCCCAGCAAGTCATTTAGCAATAAAAGCAAGTACAGGAAGTCTTATTTAGGAGCACGAGATTCTAAAAAGTAAAATGACCGGTCGGGTCGTTACATACATAGTTTCATTTTTTCTATTTAATGTAGCCAAATTGCAAAACTTATAGAATTAAGGCCCAAATTCGGAGGCCTAACCTTCTTAGCCCATAACCTTCCACCAACCTAGCAGCACTCTCACTCCCCCTAAAAAGAAAATCAGCCACAAACTTAAGGATGAAGCTAACCCAATTCACTAGAAAAAAATGGCAGTTCTTTTCTGCTTGAAAAAAAAAAAGCCATGTTCATTCACATTTTGGGGGGATTCATCTTCACCACCTAATTCCTCCAAGAAGCAGCCACATCTTAAGATAAAGAAGAGAAGCTTCAACGCCTCACCNAGAAAAAAGAAAAAAAATTAAGTGGGGCGGGCGGGTCCAAGCGGGGCGGGATGGGGTTGAAAACTGAAAAAATAACTATTCGGAGCGGGTTGAAATTTTTGTGGGGTTTTCCAACCCACCCGCCCCCGCCCCATTGCTATCTGTATTCTAAATCCTTCCTCTATTGTTTTTGTCTCTTTTAATTCATATGAAGTTTCTGCCGTGAGATTTGGATAAATGATGATGAATTTTTTTTCTTTAAATATATATATATATATATATATGTGTGTGTGTGTGTGTCCATGATAAGTTTGATTCCTCACTTTTCACTATAGTAGTTACTTGGTTTAAATCTACTAGTATTTGGTCGTAAGGGTAATTTGATAAGTGTGTTCTTTTAATTATGCAGTTGGAATGTGTATTGATCTTATGGTTTCATTTCATTATTTCTTAGATGATTACTAATTTATAGATTATAGTGTAACTTGTTTAATAATTGTCAAACACTTCCAACAACTTAGATGTACCAGTGATCATGCTAATTCTTTTTAATTAAATTTTACACTTCATCCACAATTGATTTCCATAACTCATAGCCTCACAACAATCTCAAAGATTAGAAAAATAATTCAAATGAGCTAGTTGCTTTAGGCGCGATTAATAAATAAATTATCGTGACTATGTGTACGATTCTCGTGGCATAGTCACGTGTAACGACCCGGCCGGTCATTTTGAGTATTGGCACTTCGCTCGATTTTTTGAGGGAATGAGTAGCTCCGTATGATGTATTATGACTTAGGTGGATCGTCGGTTTTTGTTTTCAGGTTATTCGGAATTGATTTGGAAGAATGATTCTCACCTAGAAGCTTTAAATTTGAAAGGTTTGACCAAGTTTGACTTTTTTAATATTCGACCTCGGATTGGATTTATGATGGTTCCATTAGCTCCATTGGGTGATTTTGAACTTAGGAGTGTGTCCGGATTGTGATTTGGAGGTCCGCAGTAAAATTTGACTTGAGATAGCGAAAGTTAAAATTTCGAAAAGTTTGACCGGGAGTGGAATTTTTTGTATCGGGGGTCGAATTTTGATTCCGGAAGTTAGAACAGGACCATAATGTAAAATGTGACCTGTGTGCAAAATTTGATGTCAATCGGATGAGATTTGATAGGTTTCGGCATCGGTTGTGAAAGTTTGAAGTTTCAAGTTCATTGATTTTTGGATTGAGGTGTGGATTTGTCGTTTCGATGTTGTTATGTGTGTTTTGAGGCTTCGAGTAAGTCTGTGTTATGTTATGGGACTTATTGGTATGTTTGGACGTGGTCACGAGGGGCTCGAGCGTATTTCGGATCATTTCTCCTTCATTTTTCACTGCTGTGTTCTGGTGATATCTGGTGTCGCATTTCTTCATCGTGATCGCGGAGAGCAGGGTAATTCTTCTTCTTCTTCGCGTTCGCAAGTGATGTTCCGTGTTTGCATATGTGGTGGCAGTTAAGCATCGTGTTCGCAATGTGGAGAACACATTCGCATTGTGTTTGGGTCTGAGCTGAGGCAGTGTTGGTTATCTCTTCACGTTCGCGAGGTTCGTTCCGCGAACGCGTAATTCAGTCGGCTGTGTATAACGCGATTGCGAGAGGACTTATGCGATCGCGTAGGGCATTATTCAGGAGCATTGTGTTTCTTCTTCGCGATCGTGATGGTACTTCGGCGATCGTGATGCATTAAGTCGCCCAATGGTTATAAAGTACTCTATTTCGAGGGTTTCGACTATTTTTTGCATTTTTGGAGCTATGGAGCTCAGATTGAGGCGACTCTTGAAGCAATTTTCACCATATGAATTGGAGTAAGTTTTCTCTACTCGGTTTTAATTATATTTCGTGAATCTATCTTCGATTTTAGCTATGGGATTGTGGATTTAAAGAGTAAATTGGCGGTTTTCGCCTAAAGTTTCATAATATAAATTTTTGAGTTTTGAACATAGATGTGGAGTCAGAATTGAGTGAAATTAGTATGGTTGGACTCGTAATTGAACGGGTTGTCGGATTTTGTAAGTTTTATCGGGTTCCGAGGTGCGGGCTCGAATTGGGCTTTTGGGCCGATTTCGGGCTTTGGTTCAAGATTTGATCTTTCATGATCGGGATTTGTTCCTTTGGCATTATTTGATGTATTTAAATGTTGTTGGTTAGTTTCGAGTCGTTCGGAGGTCGGAACGCGTGAGATGGAATATTTGAAGCATCGTTTGGCCTGCTCCGCATTGGTTTTTGGCTCGTTCGAGATAAGTAACTCTTCTAAACTTAGTGCTGAGGGTATGAAACCCCGCAATACGTGTTATGTGATTGGTATTAAGGTGACGCATATGCTAGGTGATGGGCGTGTGGGCGTGCACCCTGTGAATTGGGGACTCGGTTGTTCCCATGGCACTGTATATTTGTTGATATTGGTGTTTTCACAATGTGATAAAGTATCTGAGCTGTCAATTATGTTAAATATCATGTTTAAGCTTTATGCTGATATTGTTGGGACCCATAGTGGTCGTTTTTTGCTGTCATCTCACTGATTACATTGATATTTTGTACTCAGTCATATTCATGCATTCATATCATATCTCAGTCTCAGTGTTGTTTATTGATATATCATATCATTGTAGTCGAGCCAGTTTCATGACATTGTGAGCCCGAGAGTGAGACTGGAGTGATTGATGGCTGGGTGAGGCTGAGAGCCTAATTGTGAGTGACAGTTGTGGGATCGGACTGCACGTCGCAACATGTTATATTGATTTTTTCCTGGATCTGGATTATGATAGCGCTTGGGTTGTAGGAGCCCCTCTGGAGTCTGTACACACCCCTAGTGAGCACGGTTGATTATATTGAGGGATGGATCTTCCCTGGACATGGATCTTGTCCGAAGCATTATATACTTGGAGATGGATTTTCTCCATGAGGCTGGATTGGCCTTCCTCGATACTAAGTGATTGATGATCGGTGATGTATATACTCCGGATGGATCTTCCCTGCGCCGAATGAGCCATATACAGTACCGAGTGGTTGAGCATTGATGAGTGAAAAGAGTGAGATAGTGATATTAAGTACTCTGAGAGTCTGAGTACATGATTCATCTCTAGGATAAATGGCATTGGCATGCATACATGACATACATGCATAGAGATGCATTTTTCTCAAGTTGTACGGTATCACGTCATTTCATGATTTTTACACACGTTTATATGTGAGCATAGAGAGGGATTTTATACTCGTTATTTGGAAAGAA
>ML373494.1:0-25085 GCA_005239525.1 Nicotiana knightiana | reverse complement strand
AAGTTTTATCGGGTTCCGAGGTGCGGGCTCGAATTGGGCTTTTGGGCCGATTTCGGGCTTTGGTTCAAGATTTGATCTTTCATGATCGGGATTTGTTCCTTTGGCATTATTTGATGTATTTAAATGTTGTTGGTTAGTTTCGAGTCGTTCGGAGGTCGGAACGCGTGAGATGGAATATTTGAAGCATCGTTTGGCCTGCTCCGCATTGGTTTTTGGCTCGTTCGAGATAAGTAACTCTTCTAAACTTAGTGCTGAGGGTATGAAACCCCGCAATACGTGTTATGTGATTGGTATTAAGGTGACGCATATGCTAGGTGATGGGCGTGTGGGCGTGCACCCTGTGAATTGGGGACTCGGTTGTTCCCATGGCACTGTATATTTGTTGATATTGGTGTTTTCACAATGTGATAAAGTATCTGAGCTGTCAATTATGTTAAATATCATGTTTAAGCTTTATGCTGATATTGTTGGGACCCATAGTGGTCGTTTTTTGCTGTCATCTCACTGATTACATTGATATTTTGTACTCAGTCATATTCATGCATTCATATCATATCTCAGTCTCAGTGTTGTTTATTGATATATCATATCATTGTAGTCGAGCCAGTTTCATGACATTGTGAGCCCGAGAGTGAGACTGGAGTGATTGATGGCTGGGTGAGGCTGAGAGCCTAATTGTGAGTGACAGTTGTGGGATCGGACTGCACGTCGCAACATGTTATATTGATTTTTTCCTGGATCTGGATTATGATAGCGCTTGGGTTGTAGGAGCCCCTCTGGAGTCTGTACACACCCCTAGTGAGCACGGTTGATTATATTGAGGGATGGATCTTCCCTGGACATGGATCTTGTCCGAAGCATTATATACTTGGAGATGGATTTTCTCCATGAGGCTGGATTGGCCTTCCTCGATACTAAGTGATTGATGATCGGTGATGTATATACTCCGGATGGATCTTCCCTGCGCCGAATGAGCCATATACAGTACCGAGTGGTTGAGCATTGATGAGTGAAAAGAGTGAGATAGTGATATTAAGTACTCTGAGAGTCTGAGTACATGATTCATCTCTAGGATAAATGGCATTGGCATGCATACATGACATACATGCATAGAGATGCATTTTTCTCAAGTTGTACGGTATCACGTCATTTCATGATTTTTACACACGTTTATATGTGAGCATAGAGAGGGATTTTATACTCGTTATTTGGAAAGAAAAATGAAGCTTCTCGCTTATTAGTGAAAGGATTTTGAGAAAAATCACAATTTTCAAACTTACCTGTATTTTTGACATTTTTAGCAAAAGAATTTATTTTTTACTAAGATGCTTGAAAAGCATATATATTTTTCTGGAACTGTGAACGAGTTGAGTATTTTCACTTATGAGATAAACCTTTTATACTTGCACTTGTGCTGTTATGAACTCTTGTGGAAATATTAGTGTTGGACCCGACCCAGTGTGAGCTCGTCACTACTTTCAACCTAAGGTTAAGTTTGTTACTTACTAAATACGTGTAGTCGCTTGTACTGATACTACAGTTCTACACATTGCGTGCAGATATTGGCTGCAGTGTTGCTGTGTTCGATGGTTGCTGGATTTGAAAATGTGCATGTGCCTAGGTTGCGGCTGCCTCTGTTGTTCGGGTTAGACTTCGATTAAACTGTATTGTTTATGTACTTTTCAAACAGACTATGTATTCATTTTATTTCCGCTTTGTAAACTCTATTCTTAGAAGCTCATGATTTGTACTACCAGTTCTTGGAAAATGTAATAGATCCAGATAATTTATTCTGTTTAATTGACTTGTTAACGTGTTTGAGGTTGGATAGTTATTACTTGGTTTACCTAGCGGGTTGAGTTAGGTACCCTCACGACTAACAGCTTTTGGATTGTGACATCATGATACATAACCCAAATTCGAGTGTGCGTTTCACGTGACTCGACCATAACTTCCAACAGTAATAAATAAATAAATATAATAAACATGTTGTAAGTCACAGGTGCATTTCACATGGCGTGATTCGCAATGCACAAAAATAAACGAGTGCGCGACATTGTGACTTGTTCAACAAATTCCATATAAAAAGTGGTTAAAAAATTAAAAATGCGCAATAGGTTTCAAATATGTACTAAATCAGATAATTAGGCCAGTTGAGCGACCGTGCTAAAACCACAGAACTCAAGAGTGACTCACACCTTCTCTCGGGTTAACAAAATTACTTACTCGGGCTTCTGGTTTTCGCATACTTTAAACGGAGTCAAATTTCCTTGATTTGGGATTTAAAATAAACCGGTGACTTGGAACACCATAATTATCCCAAGTAGCGACTCTGAATAAATAAATAATCTCATTTCGATTAATGTCACTTAAATTAAAAAAAACTCCATATCCCCCTTGGCGGGAAAAAGGAGGTGTGGCAAAGAGAGCGCGGGAGGGAGAGAGAATAAGAATGAAAGATAATTGATTCCTAATATAAAGGGAAACTCATTTAATTCCTAAAGTGTATATAATTGGTAAATTTGTATATATGATGTACTTAAATTGAAACTTGAGTAGGAAGGGTAATAAAGTTTCAAATAATGTATAGAAATATAAAAATCTCAATTATTATTTGACCTTAATTTTTTCTTATTCCTTTTAAGCATTTTGAATTATAGTATGTTTCACGTATTTTTCAAATATGTAAATTTTTTAAAAAAAAAACTAAAAAATTCTGTATCCAAATATATGGTCAAAATTAAAATGTTTGAATTTCGAAAAAACAAAAGCGTTACATAAATTGGGATAGAGGAAATAACTGTTAAACTCTAGGACATTATTTCGAAACTTCATGGCAGTGCCTATTTTTAATAATGCCAGTATTTTCTTGAACTGGCGTAAGTCACGTACAAAATTATAATGAAAAAGTCTTAAAAGTATATATATAAAATGATAATATATTTATATGTCGATTTGGTTTCGGATTTTTTTATTTATTACCAAACCAAACCAAACCAAATCTAGTTGGATTTTTTAATCGTTTTCCGGTTCGGTTTTTACACCGGCAGCAACAACAGCCATTATTTAGAATTTAATACTGCCAACATAACTTTAAGCAGAGTAGCATATCAGCCTTCTTATTGGCGTAATTCTTCCTTGTTAGAAAATGTACTTTACTAATCCGGGAATATGAATTTCCTTGAAATACTTTTCCCACTGAATAGTTGTTGGATCAAAATTAAACGTATCATCTGCATTACTTTCTGTTGTTATCTTTTGCAACATTTCAGCGTTGGTATCATTGAACCTGGTAAGAAATCAGCGGTAATGGTGTTAGAATATCAATTAAGCACATCTTTAAATTTGATTAATTAATAATTACTTAAACAAACTGTTAACTATTTGGATGTGTTAATATAAAAAATACTCACACTCCTTTGAAGATTGTAGAGTTCAGCTAGTCGAATGGCGCGATTGATCCTCCTTTCTAAGTTTGAATTTAAGGCTTGTAAATGTTGGCAAAGTATCAAGTTTGCCCACTTTAATAACTGAAACATGTTAAACTATAAACTTAACCAGTGGTAGACCATTAATCCGACATGCATTCTATTTTTAATTTGTACATATCTGATCTCTTGCATAAATTTTTTAAGATTAAATTAAACCAACCTTTAATGATGGCTTGTAGCGGGTTGCTATGTATTTGTGAAGGCTAGCCATGCTATCTAGTGTATGAAATTTCTTCAGTTTGACCGGCTTCCCTCTTTCGTCAATCCACGGATTGTTCTTGAAGTGATCAATGGAAAATTGCATAATATCACCAATATTTAGTTGATTTCTCCAAGAGGAGCTAATATGGTAAACAGTTGGATGGGAAGAGCGATTTCTATGGGCTACCATAGCCGCAATGATTGAGTTCACTACCATATCAGCTGGAATCTAGGCAAGATAATTACATTAATATATAATTAAGCTAATTAAGACGTACGGGCATTTCAATATAACATATAAGATATACATACGTACACATACCACATCCATTATCGATTCTTTATCAGCCATCATAACACTTTGTTTTCCTTTACCATAGCCAACAATGAAGGTGTCCATGGTTCTGTGGGAATTAAGGAAGAATCAGATTCGCTTCGATTCGTTAAGAATTATTCTTCTTTTCCATATGTGCATGTGTGTATATGTATATATTACCTCATTCCTTCAATCCATCCGGGGAATGGTTCCTTGTAGGTGCTTAATATAATTGATGGCCTTAAGATTATGAGTTGTAGATCCTCCTTTAAGTGTCCCAAAAGCATCTCTCCCATTGCTTTTGTGAACGTGTATGTGTTTGGCCATCCATGTATCTTTGCCCTGAAGAATCACATATAGTTATCGTGAAAGGTGGGAATAAATTAAACCCTATATATATATATATATAAATCTTCAAAAGAAAAGTGAGACGTACTGATTTTATGAAACATTTAATTACCTCTCAATACCTACAAGTCTCATAGCTAAAGTTACTTCTTTTTCAGTGGCATTCCTAGCTTGAAGGTCCTTTAGTTTCTCCTCTACCAACTTATGCTCCGCGTCTATGTCTAAGTCATGAGATCCTCCATTAAGTGTCTCACCATAGTGCAATGGCTTCTCTTGTATTAATCCTTCGTTTACCCCACAAACATATGCTGAATTAAAGAATCATGAGTCTTAATTTATGCTAATTAAAGTCAATACGCCCAAAGTCATGATTTTTGTTAAATAATATGGAGCTAACCTGTGCTAATATGGAGAAGCATATTTACTTTTGAGCACTCTTTGGAAAACTTAATAATATTCAAGGCACCCAGTGTATTGATCCTTATTGCAGTATCATATCTGCAAATGGAGTAATTAGTTTTTATTTATTTTAGGAAAAAGAATGTTAATCTATAACTGCACCTTTCATCAAATCTAGTTGCAGCAGCTGAGTTTACAATTATGTCTATTTCTCTGCACATCTCATCTTTCAGTTCAGAATTTATCCCCAAATTATCACAAGCTATATCACCAGCAACTGGGAAAACCTTGTCTTGTATAAGGGAATGTAGGTTGGCACCCAACTTTTCCCTTAGATTTCTGAACAGATCCGTCTTTATGACCTGCCGAGTTTACAACATTCTATAATTCTTTGAGTAATCTTGAATTCACATGTGGTCGTATAGTCTAATATGATGGCTATTATTTCTATGGCTACGTATACGTACTACTACTGGTTATGTAATAGTTTGATAGTACCTCCTTGTTAAAACGTTCTTTAGCTGAATTTGAATCTGGAGCTCTAATTAGCAAGTAGAGTTTCTTCACATTTGGCTGGACACGGAGGATCTTCTCAATGAGAACTATAACAAAACCACCGTCAGTGCAACCTATAGCTATAGGTGATCGAGAGAAAGAGAGAGAGAGACGGAGAGAAAGTACTCTTTGCTAGGTAGCCAGTTGCACCAGTGATGAAAATGGTCTTGCCTTCGAGAAACTGATTAATGCAGCTCGATTCCATTGATGAAGAATATTGTTCACAGGAGTGAGCTAGAGTTATGGGGGTTAAATTAATATTATAAATCCTTATACATAAGATTTTTCCAGGTAAGAAACTGGAAAACTAATTAAGTAATGCATTTCCACATATACAAACTCACCTGGATTTCTTGAATGATTCTACTTAATTATGCATGATGCAGTTTAGTAACTACTCTATATACCGAAAAAGACAGTATGGGGTGTACCCGTCTTATTGTTAGGACCGAAAAAAATCAAATATCATACGGAAGCTAGTAAAATAAATCTTGAACAACGATAAATCAGACAATAAAATAGAAATATATCAAAAGAAACACAAACATTTAACGTAATTCGGTCGATTGACCTACGTCCACGGATGGAGATGAGCAATCTACTATATAAAAGAGAGTACAAAATATCGAGAAAACAATCTCACGAAGCGGCAAACACAAGTGACACACTAACACTTGTCCCGTAAAGTTCTTCCCCTAAACATGACTCTCAAACCCCATATGGCTACATTGTGAATGCTACTGAATGAGAAGGAAGAATCCTCAATTTATAGAAGTCCAAATATTTTCCTACAAGAAGAGGGACTAGCAAAATATGAGAGATTTATAATTTTGTTTTACAAGAAGAAAAATCCAACTATGGTAAATATGTTGCCTTTCCTTCTAAAGATAGGAAAATCAAATATGACAGAAAATCAGGACAAACACCTAGCAATTCTCTCCCTTAGCCTGAATTTTCTGATAAAATAAACTTGATTCACCTTTTTCAAATAACTTTCAACAGGCCGCATCTCCAAGTATCCACCACAAAGTTCGTCTCAACGTGCGTAGCACTCCGGTCAAATTTCTTAGACAAAAATCATGATTACCGTTAAATAGGCTGCGGGTAAAATTAAACCTGCTAAGATGAACCTGTCTTGAACCGCTTTGATACCACTTGTTAGGACCGAAAAAGTCAGATATCATGCGGGAGCTATGTTAGCAAATCTTGAACAACAATAAATCAGACAACAAAAGAGAAATATACCAAAAGAGACACAAACATTTAACACTCGGTTTATTGACCTACCTCCATGGGCGTAGATGAGCAACTCACTATGATAAAATAGAGTACAAAATATCGAGAGAACAACCTCACGAAGAGGCAAACACAAGTGACACACTAACACTTATCCCATAAAGTCCTTCCCCTAAACACGACTCTCAAACCCCATGTGGATGCTACTGAATGAGAAGGAAGGATCCTCAATTTATAGAAGTCCAAATATTTTCCTACAAGAAGAGGGACTAGCTAAATATGGGAGATTTATAATTTCTTTTTACAAGACGGAAAACCCAAATATGGTAAATAAGTTGTCATTTTCTTCTAGAAATAGAAAAATCAAGTATGGTAGAAAATAAGAACAAACACCTAAAACTTATATGTAGGGGTGTTAATAAAAACCCGAAAAATCGAACCAAACCGACCAAAAAAATCGATACTTTTTAGGTTTGGATTGGTTTTGGTTTTGAATTATAAAATCCGATCAAATTTGGTATGGTTTTAGTTTTAATAAAAAAATAATCGAACCAAATCGACTATAGAAGTAGCTATTTAAATTTATTATTACACCTATATATATGTATATTTTTATATAAAGTTTCTAAAACTTTATTGTACATATTAGTCGTGTATATTTTTAGTCTAGTTTTTTACTATTATAATAATCTAATTCTTTACCTTTACATTCTAGTTTGGTTGGTAGTTTTTTTTTCTAAGTACAAGACTTAATTTCATGTTAAAAATAATTAATTTTTAATTGAGTACTTAAATTATTCATCACTATTTGATTCAATTATCGTCAATATATCTTGGTAAATAATAGATTTTTCAAAGAGCAATTGCATTAATAGTAGTGTTACGTTGAAAATGTAGTCTCCCGGAATATGTGTTTGATAGTGTATGTCTCATATTTAAGAAAAAATCGATAAATAACCAAAAAACCGAATCGAAAAAAAATCGACTTAACTAATTTGGTTTGATTTTAATATTTAAAATAACGACTTACTTAATTTGTTTTCTTTTTAGAAAAAAATCAATCTAAATCAAATCATGAACACTCGTGCTTGTATGTGATGTGTTACTACTTAGACACCAATATTCAAACTGAAATGAATGCTACCCATCTGTGCAGTTGAAACTGTACGTAGAGCTGTCTAAATATATATAGTGAATTACCAAAGTCTATCTTGTCATAGGCCGCGGCTTGCAGCATGGGGTATTACTTTAATTAGGTGTGTCTTAATAAAAGACCTTAAACTTATCTTTGCAAATATTAACTCCGCCGCTTCCATCTATTCTCCGAAGACGATAAGCTTTACAAAAAGAAGGCAGTTTTGAACATTAGAAATTCACACCAAAACTTCAGAATACGTGGAAGAAATTGAACCGACTAGGACAGCTAGTGTATTAATCTTTCGTTAGGTGCGAAATTCGAAAAAAGACCGAATTACAAAAATTTATGTACGCAATCTTCAATATTCCTACAAGAAATTATTTACACGATTCGAACTTATGACCTCTTGATCAAAAAATTAAATTACGTATAAAAAAAAATTAGGCCAAATAGATAAGCGATCTCTTAAAGTTATCATCACTTTTATTTAAATATTTGAACTAAGCTTTGTTCTTATTAGACACTTCAATGTCATTTAAGTTGTGCTATTGAACACGCGCTATCGGATATGAACTTAGCATAAAGATCATTTTAAGTTAAAAAATGTTTTAATTCTACCCGGCGTGCAGTACAACGACAATGAATGGAATCGGAGTCATTAGCACTTTTGACTCAAAATCAACCACATAGTGGTACATTCAATGTACTTCAATTAACGTGTAATAACAGTCGAAGAACTAATCGCTAACACTAAAAATAAATTTTATACAACTAATAATATAGTATACGACGTATTTATATAATTTATTTATAATTTTCTTACATTTTTTTTTACTCAACTAAATACAATTACAACATCATACAACTTAAATATAATTTTCATATCAATTTTATACAATGTCTTTTGTATGTATTTTATATATGATTTGTATATATTTTGTATGTGGTGTGTTCTTCTTCCTCTCTAAAGTTTCAATCAAACTTTCTAGCTTAATACAATTTTGATACATGTTAATAACTTTATGTAAACAAATAGTATTTATAACTAAATACAAGTTTCATACAATAATTTATATATTATACAACTATTTTTCAACTTTCATACAACATTCAAATAACAAAATATTATTACAACTAAAATACAACTTAAATATAATGTATAGATAATTATAATATAGTTCTAATACAATAATTCTTCTTCTTCTTCTTCTTCTTCTTCTTCTTCTTCTTCTTCTTCTTCTTCTTCTTCTTCTTCTTCTTCTTCTTCGAGTTCAATCTGAAATCCAGCCAAAATCAAGTCTAATTTTCAAACACTCTTAAAATTGAGATATAAACTCCAAAGAATATCCTCAGCTATTTGCAACAACACCCAATCCAAGAAAATAATATTTTTTAAAAATTCGAATTCGAATTTAAAGCTTCGAATCTTTTTAATGGTTGTCACTAGTAGATATTCAAACACCTTAAAAATTTACTGATTGGCTATTTCAATTTGAACTCCAATTGTGCAACATGAAAGAAAATTACATATAAAACTCTATAGTAAAACGATTAAAATTTATTGATGAATTCAATCAAAACTCTATGCAACATGAAAGGATAAAAAGCTTAGAACATCGAAAGAAGAAAAATTGGGAAAAGAACAAAGAGGGAGAGAGAGATAGATGGAGAGAGAGAGCGCACATGTATAAAGGGGTGAGGAAATCACTAATATTACCCATTCAATATAAATGCATAGTGTTATAAAATATTTAGTAAATGTGGATGTCCACTACTCCCACTACTTTCACCCATGATGTAAATAACCACTCCCACTACTTATCACTTTTATGATTGTAACTCCCACACCTCCATAACCTCTCCTCATGATCTCAAAGGTTAATGTCATGTTTTAAGGCAATCTTTTTGTAACCTACAATGTAGTAGTATAAATAGAGGCATGAAATATGATATGTTATACACTTGAACACTTGATGAAATAATAAAGTTATCTCTTCTTCTCTTATTCTACGTATCTTCTTGTCTTACATTGTTACTTTGAGCTACATTTTTAACACGTTATCAGCACGAAGTTGAGCTCTTTTTGTTATTCAATTTTCACTATGTCGAATTTGTCAAAGCTTGAGTTTGTGGCACTTGACATTTCTGGAAATAATTACCTATCATGGGTTCTCGATGCTGAGATTCACTTAGCCGCTAAAGGCCTTGGTGACACCATTACTCAGGGTAATGAGGCATCGAGCCAGGACAAAGCGAAGGCCATGATTTTCCTTCGTCATCATTTGGATGAAGGTTTGAAGGTTGAATATTTAACAGTGAAAGATCCCCTTGAATTGTGGACTGGCCTGAAGGAAAGGTATGATCACCTTAAGGCTACGGTATTGTCACGGGCTCGATATGAGTGGATGCACTTACAGTTGCAAGATTTTAAGACCGTAAGTGAGTATAGGTCTGCTGTATTTCAAATAACTTCCCAGTTGAAATTATGTGGGGATGTTATGAATGATGAGGATCTTTTGGAAAAGACTCTTACGACTTTTCATGCCTCAAATATGGTACTACAACAGCAATACCATGAAAGGGGTTTTAAAAAGTATTTTGAATTGATCTCATGCATTCTGGTGGCTGAGCAACATAATACCCTTCTGCTGAAAAATCATGAAGCCCGTCCCACAGGGTCAGCTCCGCTTCCTGAAGCGAATATGGCAGCTAGACGTGATAATCATGGCCATATGAATGTACGTGGGCATGGAAATAGTAAGATACGATATAATAGTCGTCATCGTGGTAGTCATGGCAAACGAGAGAAAAATATGGGTTCTCAAAACAATCTTTCAAGAAGCAAAAGCGGTAACTGCCACCGTTGTGGCATGAAAGGTCATTGGAAATTTGAATGTCGTTCACCTGAGCATTTTGTCAGGCTTTATCAAAACTCCATCAAAATAAAGGCAAATAATGTTGGAGCATCTTCTGCTAATGCCCCAGTGGAGTCTCACTTAACCTGTAAAAATGATTTTGAGGCAGGGCCTTCATACAAAATTGATGACAATGCCGAGGCAAATCTTGCTTTGAATGATGATGATTTTGAAGGCCTCGACGTTCTTACTCATTTGGAAGTTGAAGACTTCTTTGGAGATCAAAACTAAAGTTTGATCATTAAACTAGGAATGTAATTATGTTGTTATTTTTATTTTCAGTATTTTTTTATCTCTTGTTTTAAAGTTGTTTTTATGTTCAAGTAGTACTTAAGTTGTCATGTGTTATTGTTAGTTTTTCCGTATTTCTCATGTTGCACTTTTATTTTTTTTGTGAAGAAAATAAAATTCCCAGTCTTCAATTGGATCCAAGATGAGTAATGAAGATTTATGCCTTTTGGATAGTGCTACAACTCACACAATATTAAGAGAAAAGAATTTTTTCTCTTATTTGGTTATGAAAAGGCATATGTTAATACAATATCTGGTAGTACAAAGTTAATTGAGGGCTCTGGAAGAGCGACCTTATTACTACTAGGAGGAACAGTATTAACTATTGATAATGCATTGTATTGTAGTAAGTCTCAAAAAAACTTGTTGAGTTTCCAAGCTATTCGTCAAAATGGCTACCATGTTGAGACCTCTAATGAAAGAAAGGTTGAATACCTTTATATTACTACAATGAAAGTTGGGGAAAAATGTGTGCATGAAAAATTACCCGCATTTTCTTCTGGATTGTACCACACAAACATTGGTGTGGTTGAATCATATGCCATAGTAAACAAAAGGTTTACTACTTCTAATGATTTTATCATTTTGCATGATCGGTTAGGCCATCCTGGTTCTAACATGATGCGCAGAATAATAGAGAATTCAAATGGGCACACATCGAAGAATAAGAAGATTCTTCAATTTAAGGAATTCTCTTGTGCTTCTTGTTCTCAAGGAAAATTGGTTACTAAACCATCAGCAGTTAAAGTTAGGATTGAATCCCCTGCATTTCTGGAACGTATACAGGGTGATATATGTGGGCCTATACACCCTCCATGTGGACCATTCAAGTATGGTATGGTCTTGATAGATGCATCTACAAGATGGTCACATGTGTGCTTAATGTCAACTCGTAATATGGCATTTGCGAGATTGTTGGCCCAAATAATAATGTTAAGAGCACAATTTCGGATTATGCAATTAAGACAATTCGTCTAGATAATGCTGGTAAATTTACATCTCAGACCTTTACTGATTATTGTATGGCCACTGGAATAAAAGTTGAGCATCCAGTTGCTCATGTTCATACTCAAAATGGTCTAGCAGAATCATTGATTAAACGCCTCTAATTAATTGCCAGAACATTGCTAATGAGGACAAAACTTTCCCTTTCAGTGTGGGGATATGCTATTTTGCATGCAGCGGCACTTGTGCGCATAAGGCCAACCAGTTATCATGAAGTCTCCCCATTACAGTTGGCTTTTGGTCAGGAGCCAAATATTTCCCATCTAAGAATTTTTGGATGTGCGGTATATGTTCCAATTGCTCCACCACAACGCACAAAGATGGGTCCCCAAAGAAGGTTGAGAGTATATGTTGGTTATGAATCTCCTTCTATCATAAAATATCTGGATCCTATGACAGTAGATTTGTTTACAGCCAGATTTGTTGATTGTCATTTTAATGAATCAGTTTTCCCAACATTAGGGGGAGAAAATAAACGGTTGGAAAAAGAGATGGACTGGAACGTATTATCTCTATCTCATTTGGATCCTCGTACAAATCAATGTGAACAAGAAGTTCAAAATCATTTATATGCAAAATGTTGCAAATCAATTGTCAAATGCATTTACTAACCTTCCACAGGTTACTAAATCGCATATTCCAGCTGTAAATGCTCCAATTCGAATTGATGTCCCAGCTGGACAGTATGATAATATGAGTCTAGGCCACGCCTTAAACGTGGTAGACCAATCGGTTCCAAGGATATAAATCCTCGAAATAGGAAAGGAGCAAATGATCAAGTTGATCATAACATGGAGGCGATTGCTCAAGAAGATCATAAAGACATAGTAATTGATAAGACCTCACAGGAGGTTCTAGTACCTCGAAATGATGAAAATGAAGAGATATCAATAAGTTATGTCTCTACGGGAAAAAGGTGGAACCAAAATAACATTGTTGTTAACAACAGTTTTGCATATAATGTTGCAGTTGACATAATGCAACAAGATGAGGATCTTGAGCCAAAATATGTCGATGAATATAGACAAAGAAATAATTGGCCAGAATGGAAAAATGCAATTCAAGCGGAATTGGCTTCACTCGAAAAACGTGAAGTTTTTGGACCAATTGTCCGAACGCCTGAAGGTGTCAAGCCAGTGGGGTACAAATGGATTTTTGTGCAAAAACGAAATGAGAAAGGTGAAGTCGTAAGATATAAAGCATGACTTGTTGCACAAGGGTTTTCACAAAGGCCTGTCATTGATTATATGGAGATATATTCTCCAGTAGTAGATGCAATTACCTTCAGGTATCTAATAAATCTTGCAGTCCATGAAAAGCGTGATATGTGGTTGATGGATGTTGTCACAGCCTACTTATATGGCTCCCTGGACAATAAAATTTTTATGAAAATCCCTGAAGGATTTAAAGTTCCTGAAGCACATAAAAATACAAGGGAAACTTGTTCAATAAAGCTTCAGAAATCCTTATACGGATTTAAGCAATCAGGGAGAATGTGGTACAATCGTCTTAGCGAGTATTTGCTAAAGGAAGGGTACAAAATGACCCTATTTGCCCCTGTGTCTTTATTAAGAGGTCTGGATCTGAATTTGTCATCATAGCTGTGTATGTTGATGACTTGAATATCATTGGAACTTCTAAATAGCTTCCAAAGGCTGTAGAGTGTTTGAAGAAAGAATTTGAAATGAAAGATCTTGGTAAGACAATTTTGTCTTGGCCTATAGATTGAGCATGTAACAAATGGAATTTTTGTCCATCAATCAACATACACTGAAAAGGTGTTAAAGCGATTTTACATGGATAATGCACATCCATTGAGTACCCCAATGGTTGTGAGATCGCTTGACATAAATAAAGATCCATTCCGGCCTCAAGAAAATGACTAAGAGCTTGTTGGTGATGAAACTCCATATCTTAGTGCAATTAGGGAACTGTTGTATCTTGCTAACAATACCCGGCCAGATATTACATTTGCTGTAAGCTTATTAGCAAGATTCAGTTCCTCCCCAACAAGAAGACATTGGAATGGTGTTAAGCATATATTTAGATATCTTCGGGGAACTCTAGATATGGGATTATTATATTCTAATGAATTCAAGTCAGAAATGGTTGGCTATGCCGATGCAGGTTATTTGTCTGATCCACATAAAGCCCGATCTCATACAGGCTATTTTCTTACATATGGAGGTATAACTATATCATGGCGTTCAATGAAACAAACAATATCTGCCACATCTACTAATCATGCTGGGATAATAGCCATTCATGAAGCTAGTCGGGAATGTGTTTGGTTGAGATCAATGACTCAACATATTCAAGAAATTTGTGGTTTTCTTATGGAAAAAGATAATCAAACTATACTATATGAAGACAATGTTGCTTTCATCGCTCAACTGAAAGGAGGATACATAAAAAGAGACAGAACAAAACACATTTCACCAAAGTTCTTTTTCACGCATGATCTTCAACAAAATGGTAAAATTAATGTTCAACGGATTCGTTCATGTGAAAATTTGGCTGATATGTTCACTAAGGCATTACCAACATCAACATTTGAGAAGTTGAGACAGAAGATTGGAATGCGGCGTCTTCAAGAAATAAAGTGATGTTTTCATGAGGGGGAGTAAGATAAGCGCTGTACTCTTTTTCCCTTAGCCTAGATTTTGTTCCACTGGGTTTTTCTGGTAAGGTTTTTAACGAGGCAGAAAATAAAGCTTATGACAGATATGTGTACTCTTTTTCCTTCACTAAGATTTTTTTTTCCATAGGGTTTTTTTTCTTAGTAAGGTTTTAACGAGGTATATTATCTATTTTCTTGGACATCCAAAAGGGAGTGTTATAAAATATTTAGTAAATGTGGATGTCCACTACTTTCACCCATGATGTAAATTACCACTCCCACTACTTATCACTTTTATGATTGTAACTCCCGCACCTCTATAACCTCTCCCCATGATCTTCCCCATGATCTCAAAGGTTAATGTCATGTTTAAGACAATCCTTTTGTAACCTACAATGTAGCAGTATAAATAGAGGCATGAAATGTGATATGTTATACACTTGAACACTTGATGAAATAAGAAAGTTATCTCTTCTTCTCTTATTCTACTTATCTTCTTGTCTTACATTGTTACTTTGAGCTACATTTATAACACATAGTTATTAATACTAATTTGTATAATTAATACATTGTATAACAACTTGTAATTAAGTTAAATCTAAACAGTAAAAGTAAATAAGTTTCTAATGTAGTCTATCTATAATCTTATACTCTTTTGACTGCCACGTAATGCATTTCCTAGCCATACAAATAGTTGTCATTCCTCCGTTAAATAGGTACGTATTCAAAATCATATTTATATTCTATTTTATGTACTTGTGCTGTGAGTTCAACTTATGGGACTCAAGCACAAGTCACTACAAAAGTATATTAAAATATGAATATGGTTATTAATCCGACAGTACTTTATGTCACGATCCCAAATTTTTATCTTCGGAATCGTTATGGTGCCTAACATTTTATTTGCTAGGCAAACTAATGTTAGATTAATCTTTATCCATTTATAACAATTCATATGAAATAATAACCAAGAACTGAATAAACTAAAATAGGCCGAGAAAATCATACAATCGCGATATCTAAATACAATCCTAGAACTGGTGCCACAAGTGCACGAGCGAGTAGAATAATACAAATATTTTCCTAAATCTCCATAACAAGCTATAAATAAATATTTCTTTCACTAATAAAAAATCCCAACACAATTTTGGGAGAACTGTTAGTATCCTAAATTTGAGGAACCCCAATTTGAGGCTTTACAATGTAAAAGTTTAACCCATTAATTATCATTGGTTATCTATTTTCTAAGTGGACAATATATTTCTTATTCATATTTTACCCGTTTTTAAAAAGTTCATTATACGGTTAAAATCGGGCTCATCCGATTTTGTTGATTAACCGAGACCAGGATGTTGGGCTGAGGATCAACCCCGTGTTATATCAGACCGAGACATGAAGGTGCGGTACCGAGCTCGGGATTTGAAGTACCAATTGAGATCAAGACCAGTAATGATCGAGACCAAACAAGATAGACATAGAGCAAGATCGAAGATAGCATACTAACGGAAAGCCGAGATATCCGTAACCGGTCGAAGATCGTGACAGAAATCTCGGAACGGATCAAATCAAGAGCGATTATTTAGCCAATCATGGGATTTCCTTCTGTATTTAGAATTATACCATAAGTAGAATTCCTCTACTATATAAAAGGGGGGAGGGTTCTAATTATTTGTAATCATATAATTCTCGCATATCAAAGTAACACAGTACTCTTTTCTTCTTCAGTTCAGCTCATATTTCTTAACTATATTCTCAGTCAGTTTGAAGGCGATCTACCTCGAGGGCCAAGTTACATTTTATATTGGTTTGTTTTATTTTACTGTCAATTTCTAGCATTAATCATTATATTTATCAATTTATGCTAGGTGAAATCACACATCCTTAAAACCACTTATAAGTTTAATTATTATTTGATTTTAAGGGTAAACAGTTTGGCACCCACCGTGTGGCTAAGGATAATAGTGATTGTCTGGTATTAATTCTTATAACACACAATGTTTTACGCTTGTTCTCGTGAGTATTTTTAATTTCAGGATCAGCATGTCAAACTCTCAAACAGTACCCATACACGCCGACAATGGCCTTGGTTTTCATGAGTAAAACGATAGTATAGCCGCCTCAAGGATCAAAGTACCTCAGGATGGCCTCAAGGGAGTACTAGTTGCAGATCCCATCAACTAAGCCTGGAACCGAAGTTCCGTCCAGTAAAGCAAAAAAGAATGTCCCCGTCCGAGGTTAAGCATGCATTCATCAAGGACGGGGTAACAAAACTTCTCAAAATAGGGTCCATTCGGGACGTGAAATATCCCAAATGGTTAGCAAACGTAGTGGTAGTCCGTGAGAAGGGAAATAAACTTAGAATGTGCGTAGACTATAAGGACTTAAACAAGGCATGCCCTAAGGATTCTTTTCCTTTGCCGAATATCGATCGCATGATCAATGCCACGGCTAGCCACGAGATTCCTATTTTTCTCGATGCCTACTCCGGGTACAACCAAATACAGATGAACCTAGAGGATCAGGAAAAGACTTTGTTTATCACTAAATATGACACCTGTTATTATAATGTAATGTTGTTCGGACTAAAAAATGCTGGTGCAACTTATCAACTCCTAGTAAATCGAATGTTAAAAGAACAAATAGGAAAATCAATGGAAGTTTATATTGATGACATGTTAGTTAAGCCCCTGCGAGCAGAGGGTCATTTGAAACATTTGCAGGAGACTTTCGATATAATAAGAAAGTACAACATGAAGCTCAACCCGAAGAAGTGTGCATTCGGGGTCGGCTCGGGCAAGTTCCTCGGCTTCATGGTATCAAATTGGGAAATCGCGATCAACCCCGATAAAATCAAAGTCATCGAGGATAACACGGCCGTGGATAATGTCAAGTTCGTACAAAGGTTAACGGGGCGCATAGCCTCCCTAGGATGATTCATTTCGAGGTCCTCAGATAGAACTCACCGATTCTTCTCACAACTTAAGAAGAAGAGTAGCTGTGCATGGAATCCGGAATTCCAACAGGCCTTAGAGGAACTAAAACGATACTTATCAAGCCCGCCACTTTTTCACACCTCGAAAGCGGACGAGCAACTCAACTTGTACTTGGCACAGTCTCAAAAATAGTGGTAAGTAGGGTCCTAGTCCAAGAAGAACAATGTACGAAATTCCCTATTTACTATGTTAGTCGGACCTTAGGTGAAGCCGAGACCAGATACCCACACTTAGAAAAATTAGCGCTTACTTTAATAAGCGCCTCTAGGAAATTAAAACCATATTTCCAATGTCATTCAATATGAGTTGTAACTACCTATCCCCTAGGAAATATTTTGCACAAACCCGAACTTCCAGGTCGATTGGCCAAATGGGTCGTCGAGATCAGTGGGTACGATATCGAGTATTGAACTCGAATGGCCATCAAGTCCCAAATCTTGGTAGACTGCATGCCCGACTTCACGCCAACCCTCGTACTCGAGGTCAAAAAATAAATGTTATTAAAATCGGGTACATCATTGGGGGGTGTGAACCCTCTTCACCGACGGCGCTTCGAACGTGAAGAGGTACCGACTGGGTATCAGTTTAAAGCCACCCACGGGTAATATAATTAGACAATCTATTAGAACTTCAAAATTAACTAAAAATAAGGCCGAGTATGAGGCCATGATTGCAAGCCTCGAGTTGGTTAAATGTTTGGGAGCAGAGGTCATCAAGGCCAAATGTGATTCCCTACTCGTGGTAAACCAAGTCAACATAACTTTTGAGGTCCGAGAAGTACGAATGCAGAGGTACTTGGACAAGCTACAGGTAACTTTACATCGATTTAAAGAGTAGAACTTACAACATGTACCTCGAGAATAGAACAGCATGGTCGATGCCCGTGTGAACTTGGGATCATCGATTGAAGATGACAAACTTAACTTGGGGACTGTCGTACAACTCTCGAGATCAGTGATCGAAGAAGGCCACACCGAAATAAACTCTACAAGTCTGACCTTGGATTGGAGAAACAAGTACATAGAATACCTAAAGAACGGGAAGCTCCCATCAGATCCAAAGGAGTCGAGAACTCTACGCACAAAGGCAACACAGTTCACTTTGTTTGAGGATGGAATGCTGTTTAGAAGGATATTCGGTGGATCATTGGCAATATGTTTGGGACCGAGAGATACCCACTACGCCGTATGGGAGATTCATGAAGGCACTTATGGAAATCATTCCGGTGCCGAATCATTGGTTCACAAAGTTATCAGAGCAGGGTATTACCGATTTGATATGGAAAGGATACAAAAGAGATCGTTTGAAAGTGCGATAAATGTCAAAGGTATGCGCCAATGATTTACCAGCCCGGGGAGCAGCTCCACTCGATCTTATCCCCTTGGCCGTTCATGAAATGGGGAATGGATGTCATCAGCCCTCTCTCCTCGGCCCCAGGTAAAGCTCGGTTTATTTTGTTTATGACTGACTATTTTTCTAAGTGGGTTGAAGCACAGGCTTTCGAGAAAGTCAGAGAAAAGGAAGTCATAGACTTCATTTGGGATCACATTATATGTCGATTCAGGATGCCTGCCGAGATTATGTTAATAATGGAAAGAAATTCATCGGCAGCAAAGTGACTAAATTTCTCCAGGATCATAAGATCAAAAGAATTTTATCGACACCTTATCATCCTAATGGGAACGGACAAGCCGAATCGACCAACAAAACCATTATCCAAAATCTTAAGAAGAGACTGCCGACGCCAAAGGAAAGTGGAGAGAAATACTACCCGAGGTTCTTTGGGCGTACCGCACAACATCAAAGTCTAGTACAGGGGAAACACTGTTCTCTTTAGTGGTGTCGAAGCTCTTATCTTGGTCGAGGTCGGGGAACCTAGCCTTATGTTTCAATATGCAACAGAAGAATCGAATCACGAGGCCATGAATACAAGCGTAGAATTGTTGGGCGAAAGACGAGAGCCCTGGCCCTACCTCGGCCTCGACCTCTGTCCCTCGTAGGAGCTGCTGCTGGAGGTTCTGGATGCTGCTCAGCTGAAGAAGCGGTACGCGTTCTCGCCATCTGCGAGAGAATAAGAGTACGAGAGATCAATCAATATTGAGAAAACAAAGTCGCACGACAGAGTTGAATAAAGGTGAAATTTTGTTCCTAAACATTACAGCCTCTGGGAGATAAGTACAGACGTCTCTGTACCGATCCCCCGGACTCTACTAAGCTTGTCCGTGAATTATGAGACTTAGGAAACCTAGTGCTATGATACAAACTTCTCACGACCCGAAATTCCCACCATCGAGACCGCGATGGCGCCTAACATTAAACTTGCCACGCAAGCCAACGTTAGAGGTTATTTAGCCAATTCTTTACATTTTTAGCGATTATCAGTAAACAAGCAAAAATAGACCGAAATAAACGTGAAGTTACCAGCGTGCAACCCGATCCCACCATATCATAATAATCACAATCACGGTTCACCCTTATATCACCATATTCTACCCTTATCACACATGTTGCGGCGTGCAACCTGATCTCACGGTATAATATCAATTCACCCTTATTCCTCCTCAATATGTCACCTTTATTTCACCTGTTGCGGCGTGCAACCCGATCCCACCATACTCATATCAATTACAAAGGAAGTATAGAAGTTTCACAAATTAACACAAGACCCTTCTCAATACTTAAACTTCAGAACAAGGCAAATGGAAATCTTATACTCAATAAAACTCTATACAACTAATACTACTCATCGAGACCAATCCAGAATATCATTAAAACACAAATAAGAACAACTTAAGTAAGTAATAGGGGATGAGGAAACTACGGAATAACAATTATCTTCAACAAGGAGAAACAATATCTAACAAATAGCAATTAGGCATGGAAACACAAGTAGGCGTGCAACAATTAAAGCAGGGGAAAGAAACAATATAAGAAGAACGGGAGAGAAACATGCAAGAAAGATAAATTGGCAGCGCATAAGTACTCGTCACGTCATATATACGTCACTCACATGATTTTCATATAGCAATTAAGATAAGGATTCCTAATCCCTCAAGTCAAATTTAGGCCTCACTGCTCAATTACGATTTTCCTCTAGATTCCACCTCCAAACCACTCGTATCTAGCCACAATTAACTTAATAACATCAATTATTGCTAAAGAAATCAATTATAATGCATAAGTTTAGGTTTCCCACACTATTCCCCAAAAAGTCAAAAATCGACCCCGGGCCCGCTTGGTCAAACTCGAGGTTCGGAACAAAAGTCATTCACCCCCTAGCTCGAATATGTAATTAGTTTCGGAATCCGACCCCAAATTGAGGTCTAAATCCCCAATTTGCAGAACCTCCCCAATTCTTCCAAAATCCCTAATTTTCTACCATGAAAGAACAAAGTTTAGGACTAGAAATTTAATGGGTGATGATAGAAATGGAAGGAAATGAGTTAAAGAGTAAAAACCTATGAATTGGTGTTGAGTTTACCCTTCAAAATTGCACCTAGGCCGAGCTCTTATGGAGAATTCCCCTTCAAAATCCCGTTTTTGAACTGTTTTAAGGTCTAGGCGTCAGGCCTTCTTCGTGTTCGCGAAGGCCTGCCGCGTTCATGATGCACAGCAGCCTGAAGGGCTTTCACATTCGCGATGGATTGAACGCCTTCGCGATGGTTCCTCCTCCCCTGAACATCGCGTTCGCGAGCCTTGGTCCGTGTTCGCGTAGAACAACTCACTGATCCCCAGCCCCGCTCCAATACCCTACACGTTTGCATCTTGCCGGTAATGTTCGAGAAGAGCAGACCCCCCAGTGCTCCACGTTCACGACCATGGCCTCGCATTCTCGTAGAACAAACCATCTCCCAGCCCAGCTTAAACTTCACGTTTGCAAGAGAGCCTTCGCGAACGCGAAGAAGAAAACCAGAAGCTACCTGAAGCTGCAGAAAAACCAGATTTTCTAAGTGTAAAACTTCCCGTGTCCTATCTGAAACACACCCGAGCCCTCAGGGCTCTGATGTTCGGCTATAATTCCATATTTTAGTACATTATTTACCTTAAATTTTAAGTGCTTTAATGCTAAACTATACTATATTTGTGCTTAATTGAGTTTATTTTATGTGTAGGTATGTTGAAGACGAAACTGGGAGCAAAGTAGAGATTTTATGTGTATTTTATGCACTACAAGTTGATGATAAAAAATATTATGAGGGCATGATTGGATGATGATTGAAGACAAAGTTTTTAACTCATCCAAGTGAGCAAAGTGACGTTGGGAAAAACTCAAAAGCCAAGCAAAGGAAGTAGAAAGTTAGGCATAAGAAATCAAAATTTGAGAAACGAAGCAGAGAAGCATCAAGCAAAGCTAGCCAAAACTTTACATTAGAGCAGGCGCCACGAGTCCTGTCGTGAGGTTTCGAGTGTTCCGAGTTTCATGCCTATTTTGTCTCTTATTTGGTTTTGGATTTGTTTATTTCATCTAGGCTTTTTCCCTACACATATAAATATTCATTAAACACCAATTTTGAGGAGAGACCGACATTAGACCGGATATTCGACCTAAGGAGGCAAGAAAATACTAGGATCAAGGCGGGGAATTCTTCTACGAGTTTTTCACTTCCTTCTTCCTATTTCTATTATTGGTTATGAATTCTAGTATTGTAGTTATGCATACTATTTGAATAGGTAATTTGTTATCAAGTGATATGATGGAACCTCTTGAAGGACGATTTGTCTGTTACGTTAATATAGAATTGCCGTAGTTTTTCTCTATTTGTTCAACTACGTTTATATTGTGGTTGGTTGAAGAGCTCTCAATTGACTGTGCCTATTTAGTGTGTATTACTCAGGAGAGAGTGCATACTTAGGTAGTTGTTGAACAATATCACTCCTAACGTATATGAGGGATCAATACGGAGGGTTTAAAAGTGGGATTAGGGATAACGAAACCTTGGTCGATCCGAGTGAGCCGTACTTAACGCCATCTAGCGTAATTTGGGAGAATATGTCTAGTAAATTGTGGTAGTTACTGAGTAGAGAATTACAATACACAGAGCGCTCATGATCGATAGAGAAAACTTAGGCAAATTTATAGAAAACGTAGTGAAAAGGAGTCCGACCATAGGGGAAATCATAACTCTAGACCTCCTTAATCTTTTCTCCAACCCGTAGTATCTTTAGTTGTTAATATAATACTTTAATTATTTAGTTAGTTAGATATAAGAATCTTAATATTTTTAACTTAGAAATTGTTCGAGCTTATCTTCTTAGTGATAGTCAATTGTAGTTGAGCCTTAGTTCTCTGTTGGATTCGACTCCGGACATGTATACTGGATTATATTTGCAACGACCGCTTAGTCCTTTTTATAAGGTATAGTCAGGCGTGATCAAATTTTGGCGCCATTGCCGGGGAACTAACAGTGTAGTTTTAGGTGTACATATGGCTAGGTTTCAAGTTTGAACCTTTTTTTTTTTTTGGTATTTAATTTTTTTTAAGTTTTTTGTTTTACCTATTGATTTGAGAACATGGAATCTTGGAATTATGATACTTTTAATGTTGATAATTCTACTATTGATCTTCCTAATGCTTATTATGGAGAAAATCACCCATGGAAAAATTATCAAAATATTACCGAGAGCGAGTTATGTGCACAAACTCAATCTTATGTATGAAATGTGTGTGATATGTGTGGTGGGAAAGATGGTCACTTTCATGGTTGTGCTTGTATTTCTTATCTTCCCCCAACCCCTTACTATGATGCTTTTACTTTTTCTGGTGAAGTTAATAGGAAGAAAGAACCCAGGGAGGCTTTCCTGAAGGAGATCAAAGATATGTTAAAGCTGACCAAGGATATGTTAGGGTGCCTTGTGGAACAAAATAGTAAAAGACAGCTGCAGTTATAAAGGCAAAAAGAAACTATTCACAACTTGAAAGTTCAAGTGAGTCAACTGGTTGAATATTTTAATGCTCAATAAGCCAATATTGTGAATAGTATTCAAGAAGAGCGTGAATTAGATACAAATATTGAAGTGCTAATGGAGAAGGCCAGATTAGAACACCAACAATCAATCGAACTAGATTTTGAGGATGTCGATGTTGTAGAAGAGATACTAGAGTCAACCAAGGATATTGATGATAACATATTTATTTGACTCTGGTGTCATTAGTTTTGAGGATGTAGACAGTCCCAATTTTCATGTAGTTGAGCGCATTGGTCCACACTCCAAGCATTTTTTCACATTGTGTTTGGATGATGATACAGAAATAGAGCCATCTGAGCCACTTGAGGAGTCAAGGAATAAGGAACAAGATGCCTACATGCTGGAATTCTTCTTGCCAGAAAGTCGGGAATACACACCTCATCTAAAGGCCAAGAAGTGCAGAATATTACATTATTTTATTGGGCCAATAAAATTCGTTCCACCACCCCAGTAGCATGATCATAGGGCAAAATCAAAACTTGGGGTCCAATTCATAAGTTCAAAGTGGAGGCATAAAGTGATTCGCGTCGTGCCGCGAAGTTAAATCAAGCGCTTGTTGGGAGGCAACCCAGCTTTACTGCTTTTTTTTATTTATATTTTTTAATTATTTTTAATTGTATTATTTTTGTAGTGTCGATTTTTGATTTTCTAGGATCATGGAAAGCAAAGCTATTGGAAGGATGCGACAACAAAATAGATGGTTGGAACTAAGTGTGAGGTACCCGCACGAAGGACCAAGCCTGGGAGAAGTCTGAGTACCCCATGAGCTGCTAGTGCTTTGGCCTTGGGCCTACCATAAAGTTTCTTTTACCCTCTTAATAGTTATGGTGTGCATTGGGGACAATGCACAATTTTAAGTGTGGATGTGAGGAGATTGTCTGGGTGACTTTCTATGCTACTTTAGTTGTGTTAGTTTAATTAGTTAATTTTTTTTTCTTGAGGGATTTAAGTCTTAAAAAGAAAAAAAGAGATTTTCTTTGTAGGCAGTGTAGTAACTCCCCCTTAGCTTTTCTTTGTGCTATGGTTCTTTTCCAATGGTTTGGTTTGAAACGGGTGTAGCTAGTTTTTTTTTTTTTTGGAATAAGAGCCGTTATGTTGTGTTTTGAATTGAAGCGATATCTCTTAGCTTTCTTATGCCTTGAGAATAGTGAGTCATTTGGTTGTGACGCTTAGGCTCAATTTTTGACTCTTGTATAAGTACCTTAAATCATATAATTTTAAATTTACTTAACTGCTTTGACTAGAGTGTCTTGATGAATCCAATCTTGAGTGAGTTATGTGCCATGTGTGTGTGAGGTTTGGGTGTTATTCTGTGCATTGTGTTTGATGCCTAGAACTTGCCCCGTGTGTTTGCAAAGCGAAATAGTAGTTTTGTTCAGTCTTAGAAGTGATATAGGCATTTCTTTGTTGAGCCATATATATATTTTACCCGACTAATTGTTATGTATCATAGTTAACCCCTTTGAGCCTGTAATCCTGTTTCTTTGGCAACCAAATTACAAGCCTTACCCCTTTGTTTAAATTAACCATCTATTCGACCTGTTCAGCTCTCATGAGCACTTGAATTGTTATGAAATTTGTAAAGGTTAAAGTGTGGGGTGGTTGGTGGG
>MDKJ01168192.1:0-10945 GCA_005239525.1 Nicotiana knightiana | reverse complement strand
TATATATATATATATATATATATATATATATATATATAGGGAGGAGCAATAAGGGTGGACAGGGGGAGCGGGTTGCGTGCCACAACAAGGAGCGATAATGTCAGGACCCCAAATACCCGACCGTGATGGCGCCTATCATGAAATCAGGCAAGCCACACATTTCATCGCTAAAAGTTGTTTTTAGGAAAAATCATTATAGTTACAGCAAGACTATCGTTTTTATAAAAGAATTTACGGGTTTAACATCAGTGATAACACAAATAAAGGAAAACCCGAACCCAGATCTAGTGTCACCGAGTCATGAGCTACTACATCAAAATATCAAAATACAAAGTCGACACAAAGTTGTCTAAAATAAGTAAATATGACAGGTGGATAGAGAAGGAGATAATCGAGGATGTGATCGCCAATTGCTACCTCGATGCCTCCCAAGGAATTCTGACTGCAGCGCAGCAACCACTACCGGGTCTCGCTGTACCTGGATCTGGACACAAGGGCAGGGGTAACGTGAGTACACCAACTCAGAAGTAACGAACCCAAACTACGGGCTGAGAGGTAGTGACAGACTAAACCTCAATAATTGTAATGAAAACAGTACACAGAATTTAGGCATGCTCATAATTTCAACAGATAATGAAAACAGAATATGACCGATATGATAAGTAACCCAGGTATATCTCAGTACTCTACATGCCAATGTATCAACAGTGTGAAAATGCACATAGTGCTCACAACTCTCACATAGAAGTCCACTCAGTACTGTATATGGCTCTAAGGACTAGAGAAAATCCATCCCGGAATATGTATAAACACCGGTGACTGTAGTTACTCAATACTGAGGAAAAGGCCAATCCAGCCCCCACGAAGAAGATCCATCTCCGGAATACAACACTCGAACAAGATCCGTGTCCAGGGATGATCCATCCCTCACATATCATTAACTTCAAACAAGATCCATGTCCAGGGAAGATCCATCCCTCAATATTAATGTTCTCATTGTGGGTGTAAAGACTCCGGAGGGGCTCCTATTGGCCCAAGCGCTATATCAAGCCAACAAAGGCATGATCTGAGTATCGTTGCGGTGTGTAGTCTGATATCATAACTATCTCAATAACAGGCTCTCGGCCTCACTCAGTCATTACTCTCTAGTCTCGCTCACATGGGCTCACAAATGCATGAACTAGCCCACAACAATGATAAATATATAAAATCAACAATCACCGCAAATGAGGCATGAAATGATATGCTATGAAAGGACTGAGCATAAAAAAATCAAATAAACACATAAGGAGATAGCAATATACGACCACTCGGGTCTCAGCATTTTCAGAGTGAACCCCTAGCATTTTACTTAGCATGATTTCAAGCATGATCACATTAACCACCACAATAAAAGTGTTGATATCAATCCGAAATAGCTACTAGACGGTTCCATGGGATGAGCCAGGCCACAACCACTCGGTGTACGCCCGCACGCCCGTCACTTTGCATGTGCGTCACCTAAATTATAATCATATAGCATATAGTTCGGGGTTTCGAACCCTCAGAACCAAGTTTGGAAATGTTATTTACCTCAAAACCGGCTAAAATCCTAGCCCTCAATGCCTTTGCCTCGAGACTCGGCCTCTGATTGCTCCAAATCTACCAGAAATCAGATTTATATCATTAATATATGCTAAGGAACGAAGCTCACTCAAAAATTATCAAATTCAACCAAAAATCTCGAGATTGGCCAAACCTGACCCCCGAGCCTACGTCGATAAAATTCACATCACAAGAATCCTCATCCTCCCACGAGTCTATATATACGAAGAACATCAAAATCGGACTTCAAATGACCCCTCAAATACCCAATTAAATGTCTCCAATTTCCAAGCCCTAACCCCTCAAATTACACCATTAGATCCCACAAATTTCGTGATTAATCAGTCAAATGACACTATAGAAATGAGTTTTAGGTCCAAAAATCTTACCTCCACGAAGTTCCTTGAATTCCCTTTCAAATCTCTCCTACAAGCTCCAACCCGCATGAAAACCTTGATGAAATAAGACGAAATTCGCGAAGGCTACTATTTATACTTTCTGTCCAGCAAAACCGCACCTGCGGACCTTCCCTCGCACCCACGGACCCGCACCTGAGGTCCCAGGTGCGCACCTGCGGTCCTTACTTAAAAGTCCATTTTCCACTTCTACGCTCGACCAACCGCACATGCGGGCTCGTAGGTGAGGTAACCTTTTGCATCTGCGATGAAGCCTCAGCCAGACCAACTCCGCACCTTCTATGACCAAACGCACCTGCGGTCACCCTTCCGCATCTGTGGAACACCAGAATAGATTACACCAACAGCCTTTAAATGCCAAAAACCAATCCGTCAACCATCCGAACTCATCCCGAGGCCCTCGAGACCTCAACCAATGGTACCCACAAGTCATAAATGATCACCCGAACTTAGTCGAACCCTCGGAACACCCAAAATAATATCGAAACACCAAATCAACCCATGATTCAAGCTTAAGGATCTTCAAACTTCCAAAATTCACCAACGATGCCAAAACTAACCAAACCTCGAGCGAATGACCTGAAAATTTGCACACACATCCAAAATGACACTACGAACCTGCTCAAGCTTCTGGAATTCCATTCCGACCCTGATAGCTAATTTTCCACATCCGACCGAAAATTGCCAAAAACTCAATTTTGCCAATTCAAGCCTAATTCTACTCCAGACCTTAAAATAACATTCCGAACACACTCCTAAGTCCCAAATCACCTAATAAAGCTATCCGAGCCAACCGACTCAACACAACATAATAAAGTTGAACCACATATAATGAAGCCGAAATAGAGAAACAGGGCTAAAAGTCTCAGAATGACCGATCAGGTCGTGACATTCTCCCCCACTTAAGCATACGTTCGTCCTCGAACGTGCCCAGAGTCATTCCAAAAACCATCAAAATTGCCGTGTAAGATACTATTCACATACCCGGGGGGATCCCACGTCACCCTATCCCATATAGGTCCAATAGCACAACATAGCTGAAATTTCGCAATCCAACCTAATCAAAAAACCTTAAAACCAAATTTCCATTTTTGAAATAATTTGTAAGGTCTAAATCCCACATCAATAAGCTGAATAAGTCTGAACACGCTGCATCAAGCCATATCCGAACCGAAGATGTAATCACATGATATACCGCATGACTCAAACACTCATCGCGATAACTCTGAATCACAATAGCCGTTCAAAACAACCCAACACCGGTAAATAACCTCTTATCAAGCAACGCTTCATTCTAACACTTTCATATACTGTCGATGAAAAAAGAAACATGCAGAAACTAGTAACCATTCATCTGATACGTCAGTCATAGAACTCCCCCTTCTCCGACAGGAAATACTGCAAAGTTTCTAAGCCGATCAGCATCAATATCCTCCCAAATATACCGCAACCATATTCGAAAGTACCCATTCTAGGTCTGACGGCCTCATCTCATCTACCACAATCACTCTAGCAACATGACACATCAATACCATCCAGAGCCATAACCTGTGCAACTCGTGCACCCCACATCAACATCCCAACGTACTCAAATCATAGAAAAGATTCAAACGAGAGGACTATCCCACCAGCTCAACAAGTACCGTCACAACACCATGCTACGAGCCTGGCACACATTTTAAAACCAAAACACACGAATCCGACACCGAGGATCATACCTCTACATAACTCCGCTACAATGCGTGATACCATCCAAACAGTGGATCACATGAAATACTTCCAGCCGCCATGCTCAAAATCAATAACCATACGCAATTCGTCACCAAGTACTCAAAGTGCGTTGCCGTAACCACGGGGAATCGGACGATACCATGCCACACGAACCTGAAAGAACATAACCAATACTTATTAATCCGAAATACTCATATAGATCCGCACCATAGGTGCATATAATCAATAATCAAAACTCTTCGCAGCACCGAAATATAACTCATACATCACTCCAGAATACAAATAAACTTAATGACAATCGAATGGTACATCCTCCAACAATAGAAATTCGGAGTCAACAATTCCGACCTTGTGCAGAACACACACCCATACTAGGCCTACCAATGAGCCCTAAATCAACTTTGGTCACCCACAGCAGATAGATAACTCTCTGAAAGTTCACAATTACTGAATCATGGCACATACTAACATCTGACTAGCTTTGCTCGCATCTTCACAGTCCACAACCACAAAATAACCTGTTTATGAGAACTCCCAATCTCAAAATCCATGAAGCGCAGGAATCACCATATCTGATCCCATCTCCACTGCTCGAATATATAACACCTCTAATACTCAATAATTCCATGAGGGATACCCCTAAAATTCTTCTGTGCCACCAAGCAACCTTTAATATCAGCAGTCGATCCAACAAGAGAGCGTCGCAATACCAATGAAGAACCCTTAACTCCACATATTGCCCTTTCTGAAATGTATACCCTCATCAAGCCACCCAATAGTGATATCATTTACCTAGTCATCTGAAACTTCCAATGCTACCTAAGAATTTTTTACCTTCCTTCCAAAACTGAACCGTGACCTCACATATGCAAATCTCAACGCTACACAACATACCGCGTACGACATGCCATCCTATGATAAATATGAGAACTTCTGATCCCTTCCGAGCCACAAGCAACTACGTACCTAACTAGACAATAACTTTCCATTTAATCCCATTTAGAAGCAAAATTACTATACATCACCTGCACCTCACGCTAGTAAAAAAAATATACATCTCTAACCGTGGTAGAAACCATCAGGAACTATCCGAATCCCATTTGTACAACACCAAACTGTCAGGACTGAATCCTTCTAACTCAACCAAGCTACGCAGGTCACCAAAACCCAAGAGCATTGCTAAGAATCACCTGTAAAAAGTCATTGCCTCATAAACACCCAAAGAACCAACCATATCCCTTACCATGTCGATCTGACCTACTACAAAGTGGTCATATTTATCCAAGTTCCTTCTGAATTACCTTTGGATTGATACTTCTCCTTGCCATAATACCACAATTCTCAACCTAGACTCACCACACGAGACTCAAGCATAAGACCGTATCGTCTAAGGCTCATAAGGCGCTGAATACTCTCTCAAATATCCCCAAAAGTACCACATTCAAAATACTTACCCTAAAGAGACTTCCCGCGAATTTAAAGCCATTACCTTCACTTTCTTGATACTGATATGTAGAATCCATGATAATGTAGTAATGCCACAAGTCTTGACACCCTCCAACATAAATCTCAGTTCTAGCCAATTACACATCTTGAAGATTTCCAATTGTTATATATAAACCTTGAATCCGTCAGAACTATTCTCGAGAGGCATCCACTCTACAAAATCTCAATTAAACTGATCAAACAGATCCAACGACCTGACCCCATTTGCACACCAACATCCTAGGAAGTAACCCACACTTTGAAGCAACCAAGAAAATTCCTACTCCACACACACTACACTATTTACAGTTACAACTCAATCATTCGATAAAACCCATCTACCCATAGAGTATATTACAAACTGTATTCCAAATTTCCATTACTCGAGTCATTTTCAAACTCCACCTCTACAGGCGATAACAGACTCACCAGCATACCTCGAACTGGGACCAATACATCACATAATCGTGCAACTAACTTATTATTAGTAGACTCCCCCACTTGGCTCAAAGCCATAGATCAAGATAAGAAATAACTCTCATTGTCCATACGCTATCACTGCCACCATACCGCAGTGAGATTCAACTAAATCCTTGATAAGCTCGTATAACACAAATCATGTGATATCTCGAATCATCTGCAAATCTCGCGTTCACCATTGTAATGGTCATGCCAACTTCCACAAGCAGTCTAAACTCAAAGTGAAACATATATCTTTTACTGGTAAAAGAGAACTTGCTACAAAACAACATAAGAATTACACAACCTCATAACACCCCGTAGGAGATCACCCCGCTCGCTTAGCCTCAAACTGATATCTCTCTATACCCTTCCAAAAATCATAGATATTACGTAATCACTTTATCCTTCTGTATCAAAACACAACCAATGCCTACCCTCGAGGAATCACAACACGTGGTATAAAAACATGAAGCTGATGGCAGAACTAACACTGGAGATGTGGTCAAAGAAATCTTGAGCTTCTGGAAGCTCTACCCATACTTGTCAGATCACTAGAATACCCTCACTGGACACCGCGTTCCCCAAGAAAGTTACTAAACTGATCCAAAATTCACACTTAGAGGACTTGGCGTAAAGTTTCTTCTCCATCAATCACTATAATACCCTCCTCAATGCTGAGTACGCTCCTCCTGGCTACGTGAGTACGCCAGGATGCTATCAATGAATACAATAGCTGTAATACACTGTTAATCAAACATATGAATGCTACTGGGGCATTGGTCAGCCCAAAAGACATCACCAGGAACTCATAACACAACAGAAAGATCCGCTTCACTCCACAACTAAACAACATGAGAGGTCTTCTAATACACTCACAACTCGAAGCCATGTGCCAACTCGAGACAAAAATCAAACACTCAATAGTTCTTGCCACATTTACAGCCAATCATTTTGTCGTAATCAAACAATTTGAACACACCTCGCCATTAAATCACACTCGCCACATAGTCATCCAGTCACAAAACCCCACCGATAAGGACACAAACAGACCTATAAGTCCCAAATGCACGGCTCACACAATCAAAATCTTAGCACTCAAGCCACAGAATAAAGGATGCCTCATGTCCTCAAGACTGGCCCATTATCAACATGCTAAAAATCACATCTCACCCATGTAAATCACAAGCCATCGATGCACAACTGATACTGAGCGCTCACGTGCGCATTCGAATACACAAAAGGGATTCAAAGAGTTACGCTTTTGGCTAAATGAATGGATTAGCACGACAAGAATTCAAGAATGTGAGATTTTTTCTATGGGTTCTGTAGCCTCTCGAAGATAAGTACAAACGTCTCCGTACCGATCCGCAAGACTCTACTAAACTTGGTCATGACTGGCGAGACCTATTTAACCTAGGGCTCTGATACCAACTTGTCATGACCCCAAATACCCGGTCATGATGGCGCCTATCGTGAGATCAGGCAAACCACACATTTCATCGCAAAAAGTTATTTTCAGGAAAAATCATTATAGTTACAGCAAGAGTCTCATTTTTTAAAAAGCATTTAAGGGTTTAATATCACTGATAACATAAACAAAGGAAAACCTGAATCCAGATCTAGTTTCACTGAGTCATGAGCTACTACATCAAAATATCAAAATACAGAGCCGACACAAAGTTGTCTGAAATAAGTAAATAATAGAGAAGGAGATAATCGAGGTTGCGATCGCCAACTGCTACCTCGATTCCTCCCAAGGAACTCTGACTGTAGCTTAGCAACCCCTACCGGGTCCCGTTGTACCTGGATCTGCACACAAGGTGCAGGAGGTAACGTGAGTACACCAACTCAGAAATAACGAACCCAAACTACTGGATGAGAGGTAGTGACGGACTAAACCTCAATAATTGTAATGAAAATAGTACACAGAGTTTAGGCATGCTCACAATTTCAACAGATAATGAAAACAGAATATGACCGATATGATAAGTAACCCAGGTATATCTCAGTACTCTACATGCCAATGTATCAACAGTGTGGAAATGCACATAGTTCTCACAGATCTCACATAGAAGTCCACTCAATACTGTATATGGCTCTCATACCCAGGGAAAATCCATCCCGGAATATGCATAAACACCGGTGACTGTAGTCACTCAGTACCGAGGAAAAGGCCAATCCAGCCCCCACAGAGAAGATACATCTTTCGAATACAACACTCGGATAAGATCCGTGTCCACGGACGATCCATCCCTCACATATCATCAACTTCAGATAAGATCCATGTCCAGGGAAGATCCATCCCTCAATAACAATGCGCTCACTGGGGTTGTAAAGAATTCGGAGGGGCTCCTATTGTCCTAAGCGCTATATCAAGCCATCGAAGGCATGATCAGAGTATCGATGCGGTGTGTAGTCTGATCTCATAACTGTCTCAATAACAGGATCTCGGCCTCACTTAGTCATTAATCTTCAGTCTCGCTCACATGGGCTCACAAATGCATGAACTAGCTCGAAACAATGATAAATATATAAAATCAACAATCACCGAGTCTGCGGCATGAAATGATATGCTATGACAGGACTAAGTATACAAAATATAATAAACACATAAGGAGACAGCAATATACGACCACTCCAGTCTCAGCATTTTCGACGTGAAGACCTAGAATTTTACTTAGCATGATTTCTAGCATGATCACATTAACCACCACAATAAAATTGCGGATATCAATCCGAAATAGCTACTAGATGGTGCCATGGAGTGATCCAGGCCGCAATCACTCAGTGTATGCCCGCATGCCCGTCACTTGGCATGTGCATCACCTAAATTATAATCATATAACATATAGTTTGGGGTTTCAAACCCTCAGAACTAAGTGTGGAAACGTTACTTACCTCAAAACCGGCTATAATCCTAGCCCTCAATTCCTTTTCCTCAAGACTCGGCCTCTGATTTCTCCAAATCTACCAAAAATTAGATTTATATCATTAATATATGCTAAGGAACGAAGCACACTCGAAAATTATCAAATTCAACCAAAAATCCCGAGATTGACCAAATCCCCCGGGCCCATGTCTCAAAATTTGATAAAAATCACATCACAAGAATCATTATCCTCCCACGAGTCTATACATACCAAGATAATCAAAATTGGACTTCAAATGACCCCTCAAATCCCCAATTAAAGGTCTCCAATTTCAAGCCCTAACCCCTCAAATTACACCATTAGATCCCACAAATTTCTTGATTAATCAGTCAAATGACATCATTGATTTTAGGTCCAAAAATCTTACCTCCACGAAGTTCCCTTGAATTTCCTATTCAAATCACTCCTACAAGATCCAACCCGTGTGAAAACCTAGATGAAATAAGCCAAAATTCGCAAAGGCTACTATTTATAATTTCTGGCCAACAATACCGCACCTGCGGACCTTCCCTCGCACCCGCGGACACGCACCTGCGGTCCTTACTTAAAAGTCCATTTTCCGCTTCTACCCTCAACCAACCGCACATGCAGGCTTGCAGGTGCGGTAACTTTCCGCATCTGCGATGAAGCCTCAGTCAGACCAACTCCGCACCTGCGATGACCAAACGCACCTGCGGTCACCCTTCCGCATCTACGGAACACCAGAATAGATTACACCAGCAACCTTTAAATGCCAAAAACCAATCCATCAACCATCTGAACTCATCCTGAGGCCCTCGGGACTTCAACCAATGATACCCACAAGTCATAAATTATCACTCAAACTTATTCAAACCCTCGGAACACCCAAAATAACATCGAAACACCAAATCAACCCATGATTCAAGCTTAAGAATCTTCAAATTTCCGAAATTCACCAACGATGCCGAAACTAACCAAACCTCGAGTGAATGACCTGAAAATTTTCACACACATCCAAAATGACTCTACGAACCTGCTCAAGCTTCTGGAATTCCATTCCGACCCCGATAGCTAATTTTCCACTGCCGACCGGAAATTGCCAAAAACTCAATTTCGCCAATTCAAGCCTAATTCTACTCCAGACCTTAAAATAACATTCTGAACACACTCCTAAGTCTCAAATCACCTAACGAAGCTATCCGAGCCAACCGACCCAACACAACATAATATAGATGAACCATATATAATGAAGTCGAAATAGGGGAAACGAGGCTAAAACTCTCAGAATGACCGACCGGGTCGTTACAGATAAGGGAAAATATTTATGTTTTACTGATTTTCAAAAATAAGGATTTGGAAAACTTCAGTTTTATTAAAAAGGTTTTCATACTCTAATTTTTACTACGATTTAAATTGAAACTTGGAAATTTTGAGGAGTTTATTATAGTTGATATCTGAAAAGAGTTATCCGAGTTGTTTTTACTTACTGTTGCAAGTCACTGGTTATTTAGTTTATTATTATTATTCCTTCTTGATTTATCATATATTGTTCACAAGTTATATTGTTAATGCCCCTCCGTAGCCTCGTCACTACTTCATCGAGGTTAGGCTCGGCACTTACTCAGTACATAGGGTTGGTTGTACTGATACTACACTCTGCACTCTTTTATGCAGATTCAGGTACAGGTTAGAATTAGGAGATTTTAGTAGCTGACATCATCATTCGGAGACACGAGGTAGATCTGCTGGCCTCTGAAGATTCCTGGAGTCTTCTCTTAATTTTATAGACATTGTTCTATTACATTCAAAAACGGATATATAATTTTTTCAGCCCATTATTTGTAGTACTTTTTAGTAGTTCGTCAATTGTGATACCGAACCCTGGGTAGCTATATAGTTGGTTTTAGTTCGTGGTTCGTTTCATCATATCGAATATTATTCCTGATTACAATTATTGGAAATTATTAGATTTAGTTTATTTTAAATTGTCTCATTGTGTTAAAGTAAATAATCAAAGGAAAATGGCTAATCAAGTCCTAACATTGGCTTGCCTAGCAAGTATGGTGTTAGGCTCCATCACGATCCTGTGGGTTGGGAATTTGGATCGTGATAAAAAATAACTCGGATAACTCTTTTCAGATATCAGCTATAATCAACTCCTCAAAATTTTCAAGTTTCGATTTAAATCACAGAAAAAATCAGAGTATGAAAACCTTTTTAATAAAATCGGAGTTCTCCAAATCCTTATTTTTTAAAAATCAGTAAAACATAAATATTCTCCATTATCGCTTGTTGCGGTGCACAACCCGCTCCCACCTGTCCACCCTTATATATATATATATATATATATATATATATATATATATATATATATAT